>JABFQC010000180.1:0-34083 GCA_022817085.1 Psilanteris sp. ZL-2020
ATTAAAATTGCGTTTTTATACAATACAAGAATTTGCGCATATTTTTTAATGATGGGAAAATATTTTTGTGTAATAAATATAAATTTTCAAATAAAATTCTTGACGTATTTAGTAAACTCGTTTTGTTATCACGTCTAAAACGAGTTTTCTATTTACGTTTTTAATGTTATGTTAAATTGATTTCTGTTACATTAAATAAATTCTATAAAAATGAAAAAATGTGCGTATATACGAACAAGAAACGTATTGAATAAATTAATAAAAATATAACGAAATCTGCAATATCTGTTAAAATCGATTGTAGAAGAACCACGTTAAAGACATTTTGTTCTACATTACCGACCGATTTAATAGTTCTTCCCGCCAAAAAAGTTACTAGTGCGCTGCAATCGGTTGAATGCATTTAAATTTGGCGCCAAATTGTCGATTATTAATTAAAAATTACTCAACTTAATCAATTTGCGCTTTCAAATTACAAACAAATTGAAATCTTTGCCTTATCAATGGACAAACAAATTTTTATACTAACGGAATTTCTGTGATTGGTGTAATCGTGAAAAATTGTTTACGTAACTCGTAGATATGAAAATGACGAGCGACCGACAAATTTTAGTTTTAATTAATTTGCATTATGAATTGCGTTATCTGTACAATTAAACATCCTGTTTGTTATTGATCGGTTGAAATAATGTAATCGCTTGTGTTTACTTGATAGCCGTGTTTATTTCGCGCAATGGCGATAAATAAGACGAGCATTTACGTTACGGCATTATTAAGCGTTCTCTTGTCACTTGCTTCGTTTCGGTTTTAAATATGCACTGCATAATTATATCTTGAGTTCCAGCGTTGCAATATCTTTGTTGAATTTTGATTCGAGGTGTAATGACGTGGAAACATAATAAATTAACTGTAATTGTACAGAAGACATTCAGATAACAATATCAATTTCAACATAACCTATAATTTCGTGAAAAATGTTTTGATAACATTAGCGCTTTACATTGTACTTAAAGTTTAATATAACATTTTATATTTACACATTAATGCATATATATATATATATTTAAAAACCAATTACTGAGCATGCGTAATATAATTAAACTATAAACAGTCGTACCAATCAACACCTGCTTAACATTCGCGCGCCCGTATAACCCACCAATTCAATCATTTTTACGGCCCCGAACCCAGTTGTCTCACTTGAATATACACGCTCGCTAAAAATATTGATCGCGCAAACAATATCGACCGTCGACTATATTTTTTTAATGTCATAATTTAACTATTGATAAAAAGCAGTCAAATTTATCTTCGAGGAACGATGATATCAGCTGTCAAACGGCAGAGCTATCAAAAATCCCTGTGAAAATGATACTCAATTTACAACTTGTCATAATGTATCCCGAGCGAATGCACTCGAATGGCGTGTATTCAAGTGCTCAAATTCGAAATTCGGAACAGGAAATTAGACGGGAGGAACCCTCGTGGCGCAAGTAACCGCAAAGCGTGAGAGATAAAGAGCTAAGGATCGACTGCGTTATCTAATTCGCATGTGTTGGGGAGCGTCGCTCCAACGCTCAACCAATTGGATGCATTATAATAATTTTTATTCCAATATTGTTATCGAAAGTCACGCGAATTATTTGTAAACAATTATCGATCGTCGCAATTAACGAATAACACCGGTATAGTCAATATTTACGGTTGCGCCCGTTTCATTGTTGCAAACGTAAACACTTGATTCCCGGAATCGATGAAGCTGCGGGTCAATTCCGACTCAACAAACGGCCGTTATTTTTCGCTAGTTGTATTTCGTTTTCCGAATAAAATATAATATACAATTTTCGCCACCATCGACGTTCTAATGCCACGGAGTGAGTTTACTTTTTTATTGTCTCCTAAAATACGTAGCATTGCGAGTTCGTTCTCAGTCGATTGTTGTCTGAAGAAAGAACGAACTGATTTAATTGCGCGTAATGTATTCGGCATTATAAATATGAAGGAAATGCGACTGCGTGGCTGCAGGTTTCACCTCAACGTGGATACTATATGTAATTAGGCCGCGGAGATAAAGCACGCGCCCATCTACAACAAAACAAGTTTTTGTCAATTGCGAACGTATAATTTTAATTGCGAAGCAACGACGAGCGAAGAATTAATTATGTTGATTGCGCATGCCAGGATGGTCCGTCGATACGTCGATGAGCGCGTGTATGTGCCGAGCGATATCGTCCTCGTTTCTCCGTGCATTATCTTGTTTTCCAACTAATTGTAAGTGGTATAGTTCAGGACGTATATCACACTGCTTCTCTTCATTAGTCGCGAATACTGGCGCTCTCCGCCGGCGCTGCAGAATTATAACTTTGTATGGCAATAGGACGATGTAAATTATTAGACTTCTTTTCGTCGTGTCATTTGTTCAATCCGAATAAGTTCGTTTATCGCATCGCACTTTATGCTAGAAGAATTCTGAATTATTAATACGCGTCTTTACGTGTAATGTAATTATCAGTAGTTGGATTAATGTTTTTGGGCTGAACATATATATATATATAAATATTCTTATATAAAAATTCATTCGATGAAATATATACGCGTATATTTTAATATAAATAATGTTTTATTGTTTAATATTATAATAATCAGATTAAATTGCTAATATTCAAGTATTTATGTACCGTAATGACGGCCATTTTATATCGATCGCAGTGATGCCAACGGATTTCGCGGGAGTAAACAAAGCGCGTTTTAAATAATTGACGATTACCGTCATTTGAAGGTTCAATATTTGTGTTTTTTTAGAATAATCAATGTTTATTATTTATAATTGAACAAAATGAGGTATTAATTGACCATTTAAATTCGAAGACTCTAAATTTAAATAATCAATCGAAAGCTATAAATTGTACCGTATTTTAAATTGCTATGGAATTGATAATACTGTAAATTAAGACAACACATAATCGATTTTGTATATTAATACATTTAATTATCGATTTAAATTTGAACGTATTCATTAGCGAGGGTGCTGTAGTTAAAAAAAAATAAAGCAATTAAACGCAAATTTAAGCAACATAAATAAAACGCAATCAAGAAACGTATTCCTTTCTTTCTATTTAAATCAGAATGATATCAAATTGCAGTGCAATTTAAAATAGATTTCCAATTTAAGGTAATTTAGAAATCGAATAACGGTAGTCGAAAATTCAATTAATAATTGCCATTCATCTTCGAATTCGTCGAAAATAGCGACATTATATATACATAACGGTTGTTTTTACGTAATTTCGACAAAAAACGAAATTCGTTCGCAAATTCGCGGTGACACGGACTATTATTTTCTACTTAGTCACGTTCTCTCGAATCCGAATTCGTTGAATTTTAAATAACACGGTCGTCTTGTATTTGTGGACGTAATATCGTAAGAGTTGATCGCACTTATTATCTATCGTGGTCGTCTATCATTTATCCTTTATCAACTAATAAATTTTCGCAATGACCCGCGTAAGCTCGAATAAATCATTACTTTTATCGGACTTAAGGGTATCGTTGTCGAAATCCGGGTGACGTTTTGACGAAACCTGATAACTTGTCACCGATAATGCCAACTTCTAAAATACTCTACGCCCAAAATGAACTTTCATCTTCTAATCGTACAAAATTATTTATTTACGACACCACACTTCAGACCAACTGTATCCTTCTAATGTCACGGAGGTCGTATCTTTTTAATTTTTCATTTCTTACGAGTTACATAAAACTTATCAATCCATTTTCTTAATTGAGAACAGTGATTACAGTTATATAATTTTCAATTTTATGTTCAAACTTTTCTTTACACCCGTTCGATATTTGCTACGTGATAAAATAATTTTAGACGTTTTTTTTTAATTAAGTCGCACCAAAACAGTATTTTTTTATTTTGGTTTTTTATTTTTCGCGCTTCATTTTATTAAATAGAATAGGTTATTAATAATGTTAATTAAACTAATTAAACAATAATCTCAAAATACAAAAAGTTTTATGATACCGTGCGGGTTAAAAAATAAATAAACATGAAAATGTATTTGTTTTGATTTTCGAAGTGGTTTATGTTCAAAATAAACCAAATAAACCAAACTTGTTATGGATACTCTCATTTGTAAACAAATTTTGATTGAGGTAAATGATACTTCTGCTACAAATTGTTATTATTATAGAAGAAGTGTAATACTTACTGCAATTTCATCCACGTATGTATTATATATAATATATATATATATACATATATATAATAGTGTAGAACTATACGTGACATATTTTATGTGCAATTTTATTTTGCATATATAAAAATAATAAACCGTTAATAATCATGCTGCTTGATAAAAAATATATTAGTAAATAATTGTTTTGAATACACGTATTATTAATTGCTTTACTATCAATTGTTCCACAGAACATAATTTAATTTAGATTTACGAAATATTTAACCTTATTCAAATGATTTTATTACGATTTAAGGTGTCATGTCCAATATAATACAAAGTATGTATTATCAAATAAATATTTGTAAATAAATTATAATTCATATGCGGAAGATTACATTTTTTTATTTACAAAATATATAAAGATTAGGACAATTGTTTGTTTTATTATTATTAAAACTTATTGTTATATTTATATTACTAACAGTTTAAATATATTTTTTTTGTTATTATTATTATATAATCACAGATTAGTCCTACGTAATCTGTTGAATAATTACATTAAATAAATTGCAATCCACAATAAATCATATAATTACAATAAAATTTTCATAAAATTCAACTATCGCATACCAAAGTGAATCATTATTTAATTACTCGTACCCGAAATTTAATGGAGTTTTAAGAAATTGCTCGCATCCGTGAATTGGTATACTTTTCAAACGATCGCTGCACTATTTCGAATGGACATTTTTTGCCCTATTAAAATTAAGCTTTCGACATATATAATGTCCTAAACAAGACTCGAACAAAGTAATCTTAATGGACACCAATAAAGGGCGTAAACACCAGGTTTGTAATAGTACGAAACCGGTATATCCTTTCAAGTAGCTAGGAAATCGTCTTCACTTCGATCAGGATATAATCAGGCTTTCTGCATTGTCCTTATAAACGCCGCAAAGCGCATTGAATTATTTATCAGCGAAATCTAATTTTTTGTTCAGACTCAATACTGGAACGTTAGAACGCATTAATAAAATGCCAAACGTTAAGCAAACTTTTTTTGTGTGTTATTTAATATTATCGCGTGAACTAATCACGCTCTTCAAAATGCACAACGAAAGCACTGCCGTTTTAAATTAATGTTGTCTTTTACGAATCGAAAAAGAAACGGTAAATATCAACTCGTATTTAAACAAAATAAAAATGACCTATTAATCTTAAATTTGTTTACATCCTGTATTTGTATTGTCAACAATGTTGTTTTTGGTTTTGTGAGTAAACATTCGAATTTTGCGTCAAAAATGATCTATATGAATGTTTATTTACTCTTGTGCCGAGAAATTGAAGAATAATATATATGTATATACAAATATAAAATTTGTAAATTAATTATCTTTGATGAAGTTGATTTGTTTATTTTAAACACAATTTGTTTGTAGTATAAATTATTAGAATGTAGAAAGTATCATTCATGTTGAACGAGATATAGATTATGCATAAATTTAAATTCTTTTACGCGTGTTTATGTTATTTATGAAGTATCACGATAATTACTGCTCATATAATATGATAAAACTACTTTTCGACGGTTAGCTTGTTTGTAATTTGTCTGATAAAATATTGCTTAAAAGTATAATTAATATGAAGAAATTCATGTTATACAAAATATAACAGAAGAAAAAAATAAAACCAAGTGTAATATCATTAAAAACTAATAATATAAAGTATATTAACAAGTAGCACAAATACTTTAAAAATGTTCAAATTAAGAAATAACAACGAATCGCACGCATAAGTGTTAACAGAATAACATAAATTAAAATAATTCTTGGCAGGTTAAAAATATAATTAGACTGATAAAAGTATAAAGAAATTTTAAAAAGTAAACAAAACAATTATACGTCTTCGTGCTAATAATGTTATTCTCGCGTCATTATAAATAAATAAACATTTTAAAAAATCTCGAAGAAAGGAGAGAAATAAAGAGGAGTAAATATCGAAATTCATTTTCAACATATAATCAATTTATTTATTAACATCAAAATAATAATTTAATTATTATTGAAACAAAAATTGAAACTTTTAATACAATAAAAAAAATGAATCATCATTTTTTAAGTTGACAATGTTTATATAAAGCTAACAAATTTAACGTTTATTTTGATCGTGACATAATTAAATTAAATAGACAGAATCATTTTTAAAATATAACTGAAAAAATTACTTAATATAGTTAAAATTTTGAAATATTATTTTACTTTAATTTTACTTTAATAAACTTTCATCAACGATTATTATAAATGTTTATTTTATTGAAACTTATATACACGGATAAAACTAAAATTGGATCAATCTTAATTAGAAAATAAATTAGAAAAAAATCTGATAGTTATATATAATAATATATTATTTATTTAAAAATATACCTATTGTGTATAAATAAGATATAAATAAGCATTTAAGTCACTGCGGATGAGAAAGACGAAGATCAATTCAATTCACAAAAAACAGTGATTTCTTTTATCATTAATTGAATCCTTTGAATCTCTCTTTTTCTTACGTACATATGTATAACACAGCGATAGAAGATAGAAAACCGAATTGACTTATTTGTAAGTGAAAATATTTTAAAAGTAAAATATCCGTTTACAATTGTAAATTAATTAATTTAAATTAAATAGTTCATTATAAAATCCAGCGGACAGAATAAAACATTAAAAAACAATTGATTATTTTAAATTAATTAATTGATTACGTTAGTTTTAATATAATATATTTAATTAAAATTTAATAATTTGTATTATTATATAGAGCAGGGAGAGTAGGGGTGTCAATAATACGAAATTAAATTATATAAATTTTATTTAATATATACAATTAAGATATTGTATGATATTATTTACATTGCATATACACAACACACATTTATAAATACTTTTACATAATAAACAAGTGTTAATTCGGTATATTTGTTTTTATTTACATGCGAATAATATATAATATAATACATAAATTTTATATATGAAATATAATATATATAATGACAATATTAAAATAGGACAACTCCTTTTTATTGATAATTACTATTATCATTATTATATATAACAAAGTTTTATTTTTGGAAATCACCTGTTTTATTTTATTTTAACACAAATTCTTCCGCGGTTAGTATAATTGGAATGAGGAAGGGTCCAAAAATTCTCACGGACCCTTAAGTTCACAGATCAAAAAATCTTAAATTCGTCGGTACATAATTAACTGACTGCCCCATAGATGGATATTTGAATACAGAAATATTTCTAATGTAGGCATTAACTGCTTGTAGTGTCAGAAATTTGAAGTAGGTTTATATTACATAAACACCAAGACAAAATATATTTATAAAATTAATTATAAAGCAATTTATGTAACTTTGGTTTATTCAAAATACAATAACAGAATTTGTGTCTTCTAAAAGGGTGTTACCAAAAAAGTGTTGATGATCGAAAGGATATTGATTATATCAATACCGATTTACGCCTTTTTCTCTATTCAATTATTTTTAGCTATTTCCTTTCATGTCACTACATATACGTATAATAGAATTTCAAGGGTTCAAAAATTTCACCCTTCAAATGGAATATGTATATAAAAATGATATACATTTTTTAAATAATAGATTATACAATTGCAACTGATGAGAAAGAAAACAGATTTCAATTTTAAATTTAAAAAACATGATTTTTCAAAAGGGTTTGTGCAAATTTCAACCTTAATAAAGGTTTTAAAATTTCTTATTCTTACTACTTTATATTCTTATTTTTACTAAATATATATTATCGTATAAAAATAATTAAATCAGGCAAAACATTAATGATAAGTTATTAGAAAACGATCAAAATTTTATTAACTTAAATAAATACACCCAATTTATTATAAATAAATTATAAATTTCCAATATAGAATATAGTCCAACGTTATAAAGCACTACAGATAATCAACAATGCGAAATTTTATTTCAAGAATACGGGTCTAAGTCGATCATTAAATTTGTAAAAAGTGCATTCATATTTCAGTTCATCCGCATTTATTATTCGAATGACTTTGCAATCAAATAAATAAAAATGACATTGAATCACGATTACTGAGAATTAACATATATATTTACAATATAACTTCATTCAAATTCAAAATAATTCCGCGCATATTTTGTTATTTGTATTCATATACTATCTGTTTTGAAGTCTCTTTCACAAGAAAAATTTCTATTCCGTAATCATTGTTTAATTGTTGATAAACAATGTCTCATTCGTGGAAGCCGACGAAATTAGCAAAACAAAGAAATGTATCGATTAAAATATGGCAAACGTAAAATTTTTGACAAAACATAAATACGTTTATATATACCGCAATTGATACAATTGCACGACGTTCGAAAAAAAATCCAACGACATAGCGGGGGAGCCGCGAATGAAATTTGAAAAAAAAAATATCGCGTTTGTATAGTAACTTTCAAAAATTCTTCAGCAACAAGCAATTGAATTTCAAGGGACAATTTTATACCTATCGTTCTTCATTTTCACTTGTTCATTTTTCAAACAGTTCGCAAGCTATGCTTTCCAATAACAACAATAACAGCTTTCGAAAAGATAACAAACATAAAGGTCACTCTGAAATTCTCGAAAATGTTATAATGCTAAAAAATTATACCTAATATTTATTTACGCCCCCGTTGTACGTCTGAAGCTCTTGTTAACATTCTTTATGAAATTGTCTGTCATTTGTTCCATTAATCATAAAGTTTCGAACGATTAGTAGCGGATCGTCTCGTGACAGTTTGGAAGCTCCACGAGAATTGCAGTTCGGTTGAATTGTTGCTGAGGGTAGGTTAGTTCACAAATTAAATTAGTAGATTTTACACGACGCGTCTTATGTAAAGCAAAACGACGGGCGCAGTCGTGACTATGTTAAATCGAAGGTCGGATTTGTCCTTGGCTCGATGTTTCTCATTGTCAAACAAGCACCGAAAGGGCCCGGGCGGACGCCGCTCGTCGTCAGCTTGTTAAGACCTAACTAAGCTCGAGATTAGACGCCATCGGATGCCCGTCGAAACTTATAATTCGGTCAAAAACTGAACAGAACTAATCCGAATGTTTGTTCTTCGTATTTTCTCCGAATCTCGCAGGTTCCATTGCATTACGGAAATCAATGTTCAAATTCTTAATTTTGTTTTTACAAAAGCAGCTGGTCATTATTTCTTCTCGACTTTAACGAACTGAGTATAATTTCGTGTATTTAAAAATATATTGTTTGCTTTTGCGCTATTAGCCTTCAGGTTTCTCGTAAATAGCACAAAACAAACCGAAAAACCGTAAATAACCATGTCCAAACGGTTCGGCATCCCGGTTCGAAACACCGAATCGATAACAAAATCTCGGCGATACTACGAGAGCTCAAATGAATGTTAATTGCATCCACCTATTAACAAACAACAGATAATAAATATTCCATTTGACAAAAGCGATTAGTTTCAAAGATGCGCACGTTTCACCACACTCAGAAAAATTATACGCGAAAAATTACCATTTGTAATACGAACTCGGCCTTTTTTAAGAGGCAAACCATATAATTTGATGCTGTTAATAGAATTGTATGTCTTTTGCGTAGAAAATATTTTTGTTAAATATATTCCCTTCTTCGTACGCATCAGAAAATCGATCGAATCTTAAGCGAAATGGATGACCGAGAGACTGGATAAATATATCGCATTTTTATTCGCGATTTGAGACTCAATTCGCCCGCATCGGTACAGTTACGACGACGCGTAAACACCGCGTGACCTCTGCGGTGTTGACGGTTGCGCGCGGCTCCTTTTGTGTATACGAAACACCGCGGGTTTGTGTATAAACAAACAATAATAAATAAATTAAAAAAAAAACAAACAAACAATAGCAATATGTAAACAGACAGCGCAAAAACAGTGAAGTGAACTGAAGAGCAAACGAACAGAAGTCGCGCGCAAAACCAAAATTCAATAGTCTCTAGGTTTTTCAATTGGCCGCCAGTTTTAATTCAATCAACGCGACGTTCGATCGTTAATAAGGGAGCTTTTTTGTGTCGTTCGCGTACGCGCCCCATTCAGAAGTCGGCGCTCCGATCGCCCAATCGAAACACGTCTTCCCGGAAGCGCGGTCCAATTAAGGAGCTCGCGATCGAAAGAAAATAAGTCCGCTCGGTCGTTTCCGGTAGAATCCGATTGACAATGAGCGTAATTAATGTTGCCGGTTGTTTTCCGTTTGAGCAGCTGTTAATTGGCAGAGACTAATTACGGCGGCTTATCGACGACTTATCGCGGCTGTACGCGCATATATTGAACCGACGTCATCGGGAGCTTGATTTCCCTTGTCTCGGAAGAAGATGGTGTTCCGGTTCGCGCGACACCGATTTATGCTCGTGGAAAATCGCAAAATTGAATTGCAGCGGAACGCGAATTAATTGTCTTCGATCGAAATAAGAGCGAACTGAGAGGGAACTAAGAAGGAAACGTTTGGGTACAGGGATTCATTTTATACGTGTGCGAAATTCCGGATTGAGTGATAGGCAAATAAAAGCGCTGACTGGAGTCGCGCCTGTTAAGTGGTAACGATCGTTGGGTGGCGCAGTCGAGGTGATGATTGTTTACCGGCAGGTCGGTTTGGTTGAATTAAGGGGAAGGATTCAGTTGGAAGGGTGTGATTTGGGTTTAAATTATAGGTTAGGATAACGAGTGTAGGGACTAATGTATTATGGTTGAAGGTGTTTGTAATACGCATTTAGGTCAATGGATTTATTGGGATATATTTAAGTAGTTTAAATGAATATTATTTCATTTGTAAATAGAAGATTTTGTACTATTTGAGGGCAATACACCGAGAACATTGAAAAAACTAATGCGTTGACTGAACATAAAAATATGTTGATCCAACAGATTTTCCAGTTGGGATAATATTTATTTCTATGTTAATAGAAATAATGCTGGTATAATATAATGTAAGTGGTAGGATTAAGTTAATATAATGAGTTAGTAATAAACTGTCAACTAAACAGAGTAAATATATAATTGTATTAATATTTGATTAAATTACATTCATTAATTTAATTTATAACTTATTTTCTTGAAAATATGAATTTTTATCATCATTTAATATACACTGAGAGAAATTTAGTAGTATTTTTTATTTTAATAAATTTATAATATAAAAGTAATAAATATGTTACATAAAATTTTATTTGCTTTTATTTAATCGTAAAAAATTATTTTGATTATAGCCTTATTTTGAAATAACATTAATTTTTATTTGAAATAGCCTTAAAAATGATTAACTAAATCGGAAAAATTAACATTTTATTCATTTATTTATGACAAATAAATCTACGAGTAAGAAAACCTATGCCTAAAATATATTAATTGTAACTTAAATGTTTTATTCAGCATTTGTTAAATGTTACTTAAACGCAGTATTATACCTTTGAATCACCAGGAAATGGATATCAGTTTTTTCAATTTTCGTTTAATAGTTTCATTTTTTCCTGTGTATAAAATTTTGGTAAACTTTATTATGAGAACAGACAATGAGTACCGCTGATACATATATATATACACTGAAAAAAACGTTAGGTTGAAAAGGTTAGCACAACCATACATAAAGTTGATGTAATCAAAGGAATAGTTAATTTAAAAATATTATATTTATATTGACTGTACGCATGCTTGTTCATCCTAATATTTTTTTTTCTGTATTGATTCTATAAGAAATATAACTGCCTAAAAAAAAATATCAAGTAAGGAAAATTTTGGAAATCTCGCACATTATATTTCATAATTTTGAAAAATAAATTTCAATTACATGATTTAATTATTTTATAGTTACTTTTATTTTGAGACATTCTTATGAAGTGAAATTAAATTTAAATTTTAAATTAATAAATTGTTTATTTGTGTGGGTGAACTCTGTACTTAATTAATGTAAATAGATTATTCACAGGTTATTCAAGATAACAGGTTAATTTTTATAATGAAAATTAAAGTATTTATTTCAAACTATCACGAGTTCTTGAAAAATTGTGTATATTAATAATTTGAAAATTTTGGTTCTGAAGTTATGTATTGTTATTTTCGGGGAAAAGAAAAGAGGAAAATAATCTAATGAAAATAAATAAGCGAAGCAAACAACCCTGTGAATATATGACGTATTTTTGTTTTGTGTTCGGTTTAACCGATTGCCGAAGTATTGATATCTAATCTAAATAATGAAATTTGGAAACAATTGAGTGGTTCAAATGATGGTGGTAAAATATGCTTAACTATTGATGTTTTTAGATGAACAAAATATAATTTTTACAGGACTATTGCAGCTGATAAAAATGGAACGTTATTGTATTTAAGACCATAAATATTGTATTTAGGACTATAAATATATACTTATCGTAACAAACAAAAGTGGAACTATCTGTCTTGTGCTGGAAGTTTCACTTTCAGTTGAAAAAACCTACCAAGTTTCATCAGAATAATTATAATAAAAAGAATTATTTCATTAAGAATAATTTAATATTATTCGATTTAGTACACAATATCATAAATGATATATTATATTTTAGGTTCAAAATATAACCTAAATTTTAGAGTATAAGAATATACATGCCACATAAATCAAAAATTTAAATTTTAATACATAAATATATCAATTTCATTGAACATTTTTATTTATTATTGGAAAATCACGTAGAAAACCATAGAAAAGCTGATTTATAACCACGTTAAAAAACACGTGGGAGTGCATAGGAAAAACTATGGAGAGAACCACGTGGTTTTCTAAGTAAATAAGAAGGTTCTAATCCTATTTAGGATTCTGATCCTAAATTTGTATTTTAAAAACTTTGGAAATATAATATATGAATTACGAAAAGTAATGATTTTTTTGTAAAGAGGGTTTGTTTTCTAATAAACGAAACTATAAATTGATTTTAAACATAAATTTAAGTGCTGAGAAAAAAAATCCCATAGTAAAAAATTTGATCGGGTGGAAATATGGCTTCGATTTGGAAATTTCGTTACCTTGCATCAAGCGACCCAATCAGGACCAAAAATAAATCAATTTTTTAAGGTTTTGATGTGTTATTTCATGTTTTGTGCGCTTCTAATAAGTAAAAATACTAAAGGCACATGACTGTCACTTTACGAGTCGTGAATTTGAGAAATTGTCTAACATAATTAGACCTTTTTCAAAAAGCTTTTAATAATTAAATTTGGAAAATGATTTTAATCATTTAAATTTGGAGAAAAAGATTTTTCTATAAGATTTAATAATTTACAGTCCTATAAAATTAAAATCTTTATTATTTTTGAATAAAAAATTCTCTTTTTAATTCATTACTTTTTTTTCATTCACCAATGTAGAAAAAAACAAAACGGACCAAGCTTGGCCCAACACTGTCAACGGTTGCCCGAGCGTTAGGTACCAATGATGGCCCATCCTCGGAATGAAACATCAATTACCCGTGGCCCAATATTAGATGCCGACCGTTGGCACATGTTTGGGCTTGTGCCCAAGTGTAAAATATCATTAATAAATCGTTTTATATATTATAAGATGCTTATAATATACCACATTATAAAGCAGCTTTTATGAACGGTCACCCATCCAAGTAATGATGGGTGTCACCAATGTCTATTAACTCCTTAATGGTAGTTTCCAGCTTTGCCACTCTATCCACAAGTGCGAACTAATCACAAGTACATTTTATTGATATTGAGCTACACGGTGAACGGTCGACTGCCAATGTTGGGCCAGAAGTAATTGGCGTTTCATTCCGACGACTTGCCAAGATTGGCATCCAAGGATGTGCCAAGCTTGGGCCGGTCGTTTTGAACTGGCAGACCACAGATTTTTCTACGTGGGACCGTATGCATTTAATCGTTTATTAAAATCTAAAGAATAAAAACTGTTTTTTTCTATTACAGAAATATCTTCATTTTTTAAACACATTTCATATTTCTACTAAATACGTTTTTCGATTAGTACAGAAGTCTCTACATGAACACATATGTGTTACAATAATTTTATATTATATTACAAATAGGATTTAACCATACAATTGTTATCAAATGTGTGTTATAATAAATAAAAATACTTTTAATTTATTTTAGTAAACCATTTTTCGAAAATTTGTTTCTTCAACTGAATTAAATTCATGTATTATCATGTGTATATATCTAAATTTAATTCCTAAATTTAGAGATTGGATCCATAAAATTTTTCATAAAAATAATTCATAAAACTTTAGGGACTGGAATACCTATTTCTTATATTTATGAAATTTAAATATTTTAAAGACTGGCGTTTTCACGGATGGTCCAAAAACACAAATTTTTTAACAAAATTTCCAAAAACACGGTACTAGGAGTCCCTCTTGGATCTCCGCCTTGAGGTTTTAATTTAAATTTACGAGAGGGGGGAGATTTTTTTTTCTGTGGATCCCCGATGGTATTCCGCCATGTTTGATGGACGCCCAAAAGGCGATTATTTCCATAACCCTTATATATATATATATATATGTATATCTTTAGCACTCCGTATTTTTAAGATCCTATAAATTTTGCAACAATGTAGAGTTTTAAGAAATGACCCCAAAAGTCGGGTTTAATAATAAGTATAATTCCATAAGTTGATGGAATTTCGGGGTCTGACCTCAAAACTCTGAATAGGAAAAAATATGGAGACGCATAATTTCGGGGTCTCGCCTGCAAACTATTGTGCTGGGGCCCCCTAGGACCCTCGCGTTTTGGGTTTGACTAGATTTTTAAGGGGTTTGGGGGAGCGCAGCCCTCCCGCATTTCCTTGTGAGGGTAGCCGAAGGCCGCCCGATGTGCTCCGCCATATTTTCTACAAAAAAAACAATATTTCAGCACCGTAGTTAGGGGGCCCAGAAGTGGTAGGACCCCAAACAAGACCGTTGCTAAACACACATATATATATATATATATATATATATGTATAAGTAAAATAGTAGTGAAATAATATTTTCTATAAACACAACATTAAGTTTTTTATATTTAAGATTTGAATGAAACCTATTATAGTTAAACTACAATAGGTAACATTTTTAAACATTAGAATCATGTAAATTATCATAAACTTAAATCTAAAAAAGTAAAAAATATGTTATTTTATATAACACAAAAATTTAAATTTGAATATACAATTAAATAAATTGGAAACTCACAATTATTGAAATATTAAAAAATTTAAAATGATAATGAATTACTTTCGACAGATTTTATTTATCTTTTTCTTATTTATATATTTTGTATTTCATACACCTATGTTCTTATTTTTATATTTAAGTCAATTGCAAGCAAGGGTAATTGTCGTAATTCATAAATAAAAAATAATATTTTGATTAATATTATCATTAGTTATTAAAAATACCTATAATATATCTGAAAATTGTTACGTAAATGTTATTTTATTTATTTTTTTATTTAGTAACAATTACTAATAAATAATAATATGATATTATTAACTATGATAGATATTCATTATTCTAATTAAACATCATCGATACATACTTTTCAATTAGAAAAGAAAACTCTAGTATGTAATTTTTTAAAAGTCATGAAGAATGAAATGTTTTCGAAACGAAAATAAAAAAATTCGTTAAACGAATCTGAACACAGACATTCGATAAATGCATTTGTTCATTAGGTGTGAAACTGTTGCAAAAATTCTTTCATAAATTAATCGCTCTGTTGAAAAATTGATCTCTCACGAACAATTGTGTAAACAACTATCATTACCGAATTTGCTTCGGAAGAAAGAATATTCAGGGATCAGATTTACATTACTCGGTACATGCGCAGTATTTGTATACATTGACACAAAAATACACAACAATTGCATTGTCAACTGTGCGTATTTGCACGTCCGAGCAAGGCCCCCGATCCTACGACAATAACCCAACAAAAGCCTTCAAACTTGACGACCAAGTTTCAACCGTTTCTTTTAAGTGCTGCAACACGACCCGACTCGATTTCTATTTATACTTTACGGACGATCGAAAACAGACCGAAAATTGCTCGGGCCGAAACCGACGGGAAACGAGCAGGCGCGTGCTCGAGAACGGGTGTATCGAAGCTCATTTTCACGCTAATTAGCTGGATGTTGCGGCGACGAAATCGAATCGGCCCGAAGGCCGTGTCGGTCGGGTCCGGCCGTGCGTCGCGCGGAGACAAAAGAAAAGTTGCGTGGGGTTTCGAGCGCGGTCGGGAACCACGCCTCGGCGTCGCGCCGACGTAACCCGATCGTCTGCGCGGGCGCCGAAAATCGTCGTCAAGTGTCAGATGGCGCTACACGTGAAAACCGTTTCGCGCCTTCAGGTTGGCATCGTCGCGCTTAATTAGTGCCTCGTTCGTTAGACGCGACACTTTGTGCCGCCGACTAATCCCCCGGATCGTTTTTAATTAACCGAAAGAGCGCGTTATTTGATGAATATTAACGCAACTAATTACGATCGTCGAATAATAAACGCCAATAAGCGATATTTATTTAATTAAACGCGCGTCGGATGTAACAGGCGGCCTGAAAAGCCGTGGCGCATGAATAATTGAACGCGGCACGCGGAATACATTGCATTAATCACCGCGCGTATCGTGTCGAACGAGGATCGCGCGGCCAATGCCGAAGCTCGCGAAAGCCGCATTAACCGGGCGTCGATGCCGGCCCGTTATGCAACGACCGCGCGGCTTCAAATCGGATAACCTAGAAACGCGACGATTTATCATCCGCTCTTCAATATAAATTAGATTATCGTTCGCGCGGGTTACATAAACGCGCAACAATCGGTAATCACCACGCCTTTCGTTCAATTTGCTGCGATTATTGGCGCAAGAATGAAGCCGTAATTACGCCAATGAGCCAGGCGAATCAGCGTGCCCGGTCTGGGGAAATGCGCGCGCTGAAAGTTTGCCGCGCTTCTCGGTTCTTTCGCGCGGTTTCGTTTGATTAACGATCCCGAAACGTTTTGATTGATCGGCGGTGTTTTTTTTCTTTTTCGCTTACCTTTTTGAAATAATCATGCCGCTAATTGAACCGGCGTCGCTGATTTGACGCTCGAGTTGGACGATGCAATATGGCGCGCGAATGCGCGACCAGCTGGGTTTCGCAGGTACGTATTTATTCGCTTTGTTTGTTAATGTATTTTAATTTTCGACGTCGATGGGTGAGTTAATGCAATGTTTGTTGTTCAGTAATTAGTACCCGCAACTCGGGTGCGACCGATCGCGACTTATCGATATATCGATCGAGCGAAGTATTGGATGTTATTGCGCGTGCGCATGGAGCACGGGTAATGTAATTATGGCAACGCGGGCGGTTGGCGTCTCGTCAGTGGTTTAATGAAAAATCCGCGGCGTTTGAATGGACTGATTGATTAGTTTGAGTTTAGTTAATTAATTTCGATTCAGTGAAATCAATTTGATTTAGTTGATACAGCCGTTCGAGCTGTAACGTTCGTTTGAAAGTTTTATGAATTTGCAATCAAAGTAAACGCGAATAAACGCTTGCATTTAATTCAAAGACTCCGACAATATTCATGCATACGTTGAACGTGAATGTGATTATTGTTGCGTTGTGCAAAGTGTTGGTGAATCTAAACTTTGCTTTTGTGTGGGTATGCATATATATGTGTGTATGTAATGCGCATCGATACGTAACCACCGAGCGATACAAGAACGATCGTTGGTCGGAGGTCAAGATTCCTTTTTATTTTGCTTCCTCCTCTTTCCTTTTCTGCAACAAAACATTCGTGGCGGCGATAGAAATTCATTGAAGATTGAACTGAAATTTTGTCGTGTGGCAAAGTTCAAACATCCAACTCTGGCGTGAATGATTGCGCGTGGAATAAATTTGCGTGCAATCAAAATATCGTCGAATAATTGTTCGCCGCGCATTTGTCGGTGATTAATTATCAGCTTTGTGTTATTTTTATAATTCGGCTCGTACTGCCGAATCGCATTTTAAATTTAGAATTAATCTTGATTGCCGGCAATTTTTATTTCGCGGTGTTCGATATATTCGTTTCATGAATACAAGTATTGGTAGGTATTAAAAATGACAATTTGGGGATATTGTGGATTTTTTTTAATGTTTCGTAAAACGAGGCGTGTATTTGGGTTTTGTGGCGAATTTGATATAATTAATAAATTATAGTGCGGGTTCGCAAAAGTTGAATTATTTATTAGTGTAATTTTACTGTATGCAATATTTAGTTTTTATTAATTAGAAAAATGTACAATAATTTTATTATTTGTAAATATACATATTTATGTACAAATGATTAATTAATAAAAAATATTTCAAATTATTATACGAAACTATTTTCTGTTATTTTTTTCATACTCTTCCAAACAGCTAAAGAAACTGACCTTGTGTTCATTGTAATATTGGAGGATTTTTTAATTGTATTGTATCAAATCATTTTGGAACAAAGATGTTGGATTTCATCAAACTCCATGGAATTGTATATTATAATAATTTTGGAATTTTTGGTGAAATTCTAACCATTTGATTTGATTGTATAACAAAAAATGACACAAAGCTTAAATTTGATTGTTATTGTATAATGATAATTTAAGTTTTGGACACTACAATGTAATATCTTTGAAATTTCTTTGTCATGTTTAATTTAAAAGTTTCTTCCACAATCGGGGATATTCAGATAAATTGTATTTTTTCTTGTATATGATTATAAAACTTAATTGGATTACATTGAATGTTAACAACTTAAATTATAAAATCAAATTTGAGTATATTGATTGTACTTTGTTTTCTTGCAGATGTTGATTGAGTTGGAAAATCGACAGTACATGAAGAACAATGTAACATTAATAGATCACACTGAAAACATTTTATATATCTATCTTTGTAAAGTGTATATAAAAAATATTAAATAAGAAAAAGTTGATAAAGATTTAATTAATGATTTATATAAAATGTTTATAATATCGATATATTTAACATGTTTGCAGGTTCCTTCAAACACAGTTCAGTCGTTATTCAGCCTTTATTTATAAACATATTTGTATATAGACATTGTACAATCAAAAAATATTTTCTGGATCTGAATATGGTCTGCATATTGTATATTTCCATCGTTTAAATTACGTAATTCTGTTTATGCACTTTCAAATGATGAGAAAAAATTCCACATTATTGCTTTACAATGTATAACTTTTCCCGATAAATTGTAATAATACTTTGACAAACTGTAATGATCAAAATAAATTTAGTGTATATCAACTATTTAGAAGAAATCGTTCAATATGCAAATAAACTCTTACCAAACCGAAATTTGTAGTAATTTTCAATTTTAATCTTTTTTTCTTTTTATCATTTATTTTTCTGTATACATATGAATTATCCTGTTCTTTTTTTAAATAAATATATCTCATTAAATACCTTGTGATTATGTAATCGATGGGACTTATAAACTATTATATATTCATATACTCCATTCGTGATAAAAGATATATTCAAAATATGTATATATATTTATATTAATAACTCTCAAACTATACAAAGATAACTGATTCCATATTACATTCTACACATTATATAAATCTTTTATACCAATAGAATGAAAAATATGTTCATAGGTAATAGTTTTAAGTCTTTTGTGACCCCGAGTATAAAGCAACTTCTTTCACAAAACGTTCTTCACTCTTCATTGATTCAAATTTGTTTGATAAATCTATTTTTCTATTTTCAATAATACTTCATATTCATCATATATCAATTATATATGAAGGGGAATGTTCTATATAATAGTTCAAAACTCTATTATTGTTGATTTATAAAACTTAATCCAATCCTACTTAATAAATTACATTCCTACAATTAAGATGTAATACTCTCTGAAATTAATTTGTTTCCCTTCTATGGCTTTTGAATTGATTGTTTCGTAACCGCCATTAATTGAATATCACTTTATAAATTATCGCTTTTTTGGTTATTATTATATATTTTCATAATATGATGGATTTATTTCTGCCTTCTCATTTGTATTTCCCAAGTTCACTTCAATAATTTCGGAGCAATAGCAGGCGCCATTCAATAAATCGATCTTCTTGTATTTTAATAATTTAATTACTCGAATTTGGTTATTTCACAGCAAAGCGAGTACGCCAGCAGGATGGCTTCAATTCGATTGTTTTATTTGATCAAGTGAACGTGATTTATCGTCAAACATGCTTGGAATAATAATTCTGATTGATTTCAACTAAAGTGCGGATTGCTGGGGTGTCCTGGTAATATTTTCAAATGTTACACTTTTAATCAGAGCTTCACGCAAGGCCGATCAAGCATGCTAAGAAAATAATGGACATTGAACCCTAGCGACAGAATGAGAGAAAGATAGTGATTCGCGCTAAATGTTCATTATATTCGTATTCAAGTGGGCAATACGTTGACAGCGTCACATCTGCGACATCTTTCATCCCGAGGGGAGATTTCCCGCAGATGTAATTAATTCATTCAACAACCATTTCGCACAATTAGAACGAATTTCGTTTGGATGACCAACCATTTCTGATAAAGTACGGCATAGATAACGGGCGATTTCGGAGGTGAGATGCGAACGAACGGGAAGTGTCGGAATAAATGCTGAAATAAAAAAATCGAAATCGAAATGTTTTATCTGATCAATTGTGCGTGATATAGGGTTGGTTCGACACGATAAGTATGCGTTTAATATTAATTCATTAATTAGCAATGAACTTTGCTAGCGATGAACACTGAGGAAAATAATCTAGAAAAAATTACTATAATTTTTATAAAATATAGAGGAGTATAATTGAAAGTACTACACGTATTACTATAACATTATAAAAATTACTGTATTGTATATTAAAAGTCTACATTATTGTTATACATTATTTATGGAGAAAAATATTACATTATAAAGTTGTATGTTTCACGATTAGTATTATGGAAATTATTATATTTTATAGAAATTTGACTTATAAAATATAGCTATTTTGTATAGAAGATATTTTATTGTATAGAAAATGTATAATAATTTTTGAAATACTTGTTTCCATATTCCTGCAATACCATAATGTATAGTCCTTTTTATTATAACATTTTTCTCCGTGTATACTACACTATGTAATAATTTTAAATGTATTTCCATAAGTATATCGATAAAAAGTTTCATAAACAAGATAGTAATTTTTTCCAGATCACTTTATCCATGAACAAATGCAATTTCGTTTTCTAATTCATTGCGAAAATTAGACGAACGAAATTGAATGTACTTAAATAAATTGATTGACTGAAGCAGTGTTTACTGAATAGAGAGTCACTCTAAAATGTGTTTATTATTTTTTCAGTGTATCTTAATTGTGCAGCTGTTTGAGTGCCAAGATGAAACGACGTTTACAAATTAATTGGCCGACTGTAAGATGGCAAAATGAATTGGCAAATGATTTTCGCTTTGAAAAATAATCAACGTTCGTGATCCAATCCAATTACTTTTGCCGCCTACTAAACTCGTCACTTTAAGAAAGGAACCGTTGAAATGGAATTCGTATCACGCGAGACTTAAAAGCTGGCTTCCTGATTATTTGAACGCGACTCGCTTATTACTGCTGGATCATCTTGTTCGTCGCGTGATCAGCCGGAGTTAAGTTTGTTATTGCCACGTTTCTGATTGCAAGAAAATCCAATCAAAAATGCTATTTATTATGGACAAACATTCAAATGCAAGAATATTAATTGATCTTCAAGAGAAATTGGACTCGTACAAGCATCTGTTTCTGTTAATAATATATATTCCTTCGGTTTTGTATCTGGACGCGCGTTCGCTGTTATAACAAAGCTTTTCGACGTGCCCGTTTTTGGAGCATTTTCGTAATCTATTTGTCTTCACAGGCGTTCACAATTTAAACGCGTTTCACGTGTCAAAGTCGGCGCGCCAGATGAAAACTGAAATTTAGGAATGGTAAAGGGAAATTGTTTGGAACGATGTATCTTTGTTTTGACTCTGTTTAGCGTAGTAGTTTCTGTCAAAAAGAAACACCGAATCGTCGAGATGCAAATTAACATGGAATATTAGTTGTAATATATATTTAATAAATATTTAATAAACTTCCACCATTTCGGTGAATGCTTTCAACTGGTTCGTTTATAATATATGTATTTATTTTGTTCATATACAGCAATAGTTTGAAAATAAGTATCCAATATTTAACTCAACTTTTGCTTCGTCCAATAGTTATCGTTTAATAACTTTCACAAAGCTGCCAACAACTTTTAATCAAAATTCTTTTTCCTCGCGTATGAAATACTGCAATTAAACAACTGAATTCGTTTACCATGCAGTCGTAAAAGAATAAATTGTATAAACGGCGTTCATTGTCCTGGTTGATGCAACAACAACCATGTAAATTGCTTTTTCTATTTTGATTCACCAGTTTATTTTCAAACATTTCTATTTGATGAATAACCAGTTAATGACCGTTTCGGCATTCAAATACACCGAATATTAACATATGCTTTCAATTGAGTGTTTCAATTTCTATCATTAAACCATTAAATTATCCCCAAACAACTCATTTTTTAAACGTCAATTCCCGAGAATAATACACTCCGGTATTCTTTGTGCATCCACTTAAACCACTTCGCTTTTCCCAACGCCTCATTTTTCGGCTTTAAGGAATGCCTTTTAACCCATCTATATTCCATGTGTTTTCGTGATCTATTTGTCTTCTTCGTCGTCGATCGAGTTACAATGGGTTTTCATGTCAAAGCTGGCAGGCCGGACGAAATTTGGATGGATCGGTATAACTATCTAAAATGCGGTATATATTTTGTCGACCGAAGGACCGTCTGTCTTTATCTAAGAAGTATCAAGTTCGTTGAAGAGTTTTGACCGTCGATCTCGTGGACAAGGATCAAACGCTAATTATAGTCTCGTTTCTAAAGCGTGTCGATCCCTTGTTCGCGGGTTGTTAGAAGTTCGTAATAACACCTTCCTTTTTGGTTCAGTTTTCAAGAACATTTGGCTTTTTTTGTCCCCGCATTGCGGATGCTTTCTCGTTATCTATCATTCTTCATCGTCAAACTGTTTTTAATGCGCGGAAACGTATACAATTTCAAAATTATGCTGGGCTGGTGGAATAAAACGACGAGCAATTTGGAGAATGGATCAAGAGAGGTTTCATAGAAACGGAACATAAATCAATAAACCCGCCGCGGCTATATTCAACGTGCAAATGTAGTTAATAAATAGAGAGATGTTAACGAAATGTATTTGTTGGATGTTACGATCTAGTGTTTAAAACGTGGATTAAATGGCAGCGAAAATAAGTTGTTGACTACATTTTAGCTCAGATAAAGTAAGGTTGTGTTAATTATTTACACAACTTTGATCAAACTTTGATGAAATTTTGTGTTGCGAAGTGTCCGCACATTTTAGCGCAATAAATATAGATTTTAAGACATTCAGACCTCTTAAAATAAAGTACACGGAGAAAAATTTTTATCAAAAAATACTATATTTACTACTACACGTACACAAAGAAAAATTTCTGGTAACGATTACCAGTATTCATGGTAATCGTTATACAATTATCCTTGACATGATCATTTTGGTAAAGCTAAGCATGTATTATTGCAACGACTTCCAGAATTCTAGTAATGGTTACAAAAATCTGCTAATATATACATTAAAATATGTTTACTATAACCAGAATAGTATTTTCAAAGATTTTTTTTCTCAGTGTAAGCTGAGGTTTTTAAAAATGAAAATAATGCTCTTTATTACTGTATAGATTACTATATAATATAGTAATTTTTCGTAGGATGTCTGCAATACTGAAATTAAATATAGTAAAATATTTATTTTCAAAAAATCCATCTTACGAGTAGTAGTAAATATAGTAATTTTTGATAAAACTTTTTCTCCGTGTAGTAAATAATAAAAATGAAGATTGTAAGAAAAATAATAACTCACAAATTTGATTATTACAAAATATTAGTATTGCGCAAAACAATTTTTTACAATTTAAATGAATATAGAGTATTTAAAATTATAATTTGAAAATATTAATAATTTAATTGATTAACTACATATGTACTTAATTTTAAATGACTTTTAAATTATTAATTTAATTTTAAAAATGACTTTGATTAAAATTTGATCAAATATGCGGTCACTGTACAACGCAAAAACTGAACAAATCATTTGATATTTATCTAGTAAAAGTAGGAAGATCGTGCAAATATGATGGAAATTATATATGGTTTAAAAATAATTTTCATCCGATTTCATTTAAAAGAATATTATATATATTAATAATTTAACATTACATTCATTTCATTACTTTTTAAGAGTACCCTATTTTGATTATTTATATTTTAATTTATATTTAGTTTATAGTTTATAGTTTTTCCATAAACAATTAGGACCTGAAATTTATAGCGAATCCGTACAATGACTTCAACTTAAAAAACCTTCGTTATTAACTCACCGTTAAATTAGGCGTCAAATTTCCGATTTGCAAATTAAATTAAACACGCATTAACAATTATATCCAAATCTATAAATTGCATTGCAAAATAAACTTAAATTAATTAAATATACATTCAAATGAAAACCGAGCCAAATTAATCTGAATCAGGGTCAGCCACTCAAATTACGTCAAAAATAATTCCTTCACTATAAATTCATTAACAATCAACCAATAAAACTCGAAACCACTTAACCCGGTCGTTTGTTCAAAAAACGAGCAATCTTTTTCATCCTTTTTTGTTCTCCTCCCCCGCCGCTCTTCTCTTATTAATACGATTTTGTTCATTGTCATCGCATTATTTCCATAAACCGTTACAAACTAGTCGCATTTGTGGAAGAAACTAATTGACGATAAAAAAAGCCAAATACAAAACCTAATGACCATAATCCCGAGTGGATCAGTTCTGCATGCAAATGAGGATTTCGAAAATTGTGGTTGCGAATTTCGCAATGATTTGTCTCGTAAACTTTACGGTCTAATTAGCGTTTCGGGACTAGGCAAGTTTTATATGTTTGAGTTCAAGAGCTAACACCTAAGACCCGAAACCGCGAACAAACAAGTCGGACGCATAAATCCAAAAACCGTTTTCCACGAAGGCGTCGTTCGTCGAACGAATTCGTGCGCGTGTGCGTTTGTGTGTCGCGCTTCAAATCGCCTTTGGTTTCGCAACCCGGGGCCGAAATAGAAAGCCGTAAAACCGCGGATGATTAGGGCATTGAAATATGGATTGAATTTTATACCCCCGTGGTGGCTCGCGCGTGCGTAGTTACAGCCCGATAATCCGATTGTGGTAAATTTAGTGCCAGGTTTCCAGAAGATTATAGTTCGAGAAATAATGATCGAGGACGTGACGACCATTGGAATTCCGTCATAATAAAATTATATGACTTGAAATGTGTGGATCGAAGATAGTCCGGCGAGCGTGCTAGCTGCGACGTTTATTGCCACCAAAGAGTCGACGGTTGGGGGGGGGGGGGGGGTTTATGCGAGTCCAAGAGGATGTGAAAAGGAAACGCTGTGCGAGGATCTCGTCTTATTTTGACCAAAAAGCGTGAAAAATGAATTCGGACTTTAATACCAAAATTGTGGGAATCGGCTGTGTCAAAAGTCAATTGAAGTTTAAAATGGAACCGGAGATTTGAAAAACCATAATTATATATGTTTTTCAATCGTCCTGGGTTATTTATGGTCGACGGGTATTTAGATTTATGGAATTGTTTTTAATTAATACGATTATGACGGGTTGATCGAATTATTCGTTTTGTCGGTGCGCGTAATCCAATCCGCTGACTTATACGACTGCGCTTATGAAATGGCCAATAAAAAGGAATGATGTTAATTAGGTATAAACATGAATTGAAAAAGAACGAGAAGGACGCGTTAAAATGTGATCGCGGGCAAGCAGCGCGTTACAAAACTTATTTCGAATTCACCGATCGAGTCCCGCTTTATAACTAGGTTAATCAAATCAATTAATTTCAAACATTGAAATTTGTATATTTCAACACTGCGAAACTGATTTGGCTCATCTAATTCTCACCTAATTATTTCGAAGGGATTGGTGATAATCCGCTTCACTCGTTTCTATTCGACGCAATCGGGCAGTCTTTTTTGCTCCAATCAGTTAGATGTAATAATGTAGATTAATTTTCCGAATTAGATTACACTCACGTGATGATTTCAATTTAGTTGAATTGATTAGATTATTTTCATTTACCCTATCTACTTATTATTATCGCTAATATTATAATTAATTTATTCCATTTGCAGTTTTATTACCAGGAGACAAACGGAACCATTTGACGCTGCGATCGTATGAGGAGGAATGCCATGGAATCGACATCATACAAACCTTGTAATCGAAAATAATACGGGTCCGATATTATCTTAACATTTTTATTATATGAGGTTAATCATATTTGAGTATAGTTAGGACAAGAAGAAAGTGTCATTGAGTTAATTATTTCTTAAATGTAGATCTCTATATCATTGGAATAACGGTAAGTAGTTTTAAATTAAATTAAGCGTATGCCAATGTAAGGTTTACATTACACATCATTGGATCGACAAGATTGAGCCTATTAAAACGGAGTTTGCTACCCTGTAATAGCGCAAACTGCGCATGGATACAGTCGCGCGGAACATATTTTAAATTTGTGTTGAGAATGTATATATCTGTTTTAGAAGATTTCAAATTTTAGTATAGAATGTATTAAACGTGAAATGAAATTACATATAAGTAATTTTCTTTTAAAAAAATTATCTTGAATATTAATTTATATAATATCACAAAAGTGTATAATAAATTAGCTGTGGTGACCTTGTCAAACTTAGAAGAAAATTCCTCTATACATTACTGTTTAGATCAATAAAAATGGTAAAATACACAGTAACTTTAGAACAAAACAGAAGTTTCGTTAAAAGTTACTGAACCAAACAGTAACAATTTTTAATTTTTCACTAAATTATAACAAAGATTCCCTAATTTTTATTGTAAATTCGATAATTGTAACTGGATTTTTTTGTCCTACAGCTATTGAACCAAGTAGTAATTTTAAAAGGAATTTTTTCTGAATGTACACTGAGAAAACCTTATTGTAGCAGAAGCAATCCAAATTGTAACTGAAACTATATGATATTGTATACTTTGACTACACTGTAAAAACAAGTGTTCTGAAAGTGTTTTTCAAACGTTCCTATTTATTAAAGTGTTCTTTAATACTAATGTTTGTATACATCCAAATAGAACGGTTTAAACGTTTTTAAAAAATAACGCTATAAGTGTTCCAAAAAGCTTCAAAACGGTTTCTACGGAACACTTTTTTTTACAGTGTACTTAATTCAGTAATCTCTTTAATAAATTATATTGCTACATTCATTTGTCCATTATGATTACCTACATTTATAACAGAATCCACACATACTCGTTCAAACATTATATACGAAATACCAACATTCAAAATCGAAATCCAGCCCATAACGATTCCGACTAGGACTTCGGGATCGACCTCTACCAAATCATTTCCCAGAACATTTAATATCCATAAAAATTCCCCGATCTATTCTAAAGTAGAAGTAGTCACCAATCAACCATCAATTTACATCTGGCCACTTGGAGTCGCCGTGCGAGCTGCTTTCTTACAAACAGGCGATCGTCGTCTAATCCTTAATCCTTTCATCGACGGTCCGAGGGGGACCAAAAGGGAGAAAAGCGAACCGTCATAATAAACCCGGCAAAATTTTTGATCGGCGATTGAACAAAACTGCCCGATCATGTTTGGATTATTCGGGTGGGCGGACGGCAGCGAGGCTCAGAACGACGAGAACGAAGAAAGCGCGGTCGGGGTCATTTATAACTGCCTGCTAATTTGTAATACACGTCGGGCCCCGATTCCAGGCCCATTAGGTCGCTCGTCAGGCCCGGTGCCCCGCGTACGCGATTTATGAATTGCCCAAATAATTTATTAAGCGTAATTTTCAATGGTCCCAAATTGAATCTGATTTAAGTACAATGCGCGGCTGTGCCAACGCGTTGCTGATTTAACTCGGACGCGCAGAAAAAGTGCTAACTAGCTCCACTTTCGATATAGGTGTACCCCTTCCACGGTTTTCCAGTCTGCGATGTTGACATTAATCAAGAATGCCGCTTGATAGCATGAAGGATCCAATCAGTAATATTTTCAATAAGCCCGAGTCGAGAATATGCGAAGGAATTTGTTTGATTGCTTCGCTGCGGATTGAATTATGTTTTTATTCTGCGATTATGATGGGAGTTAAATTCTTACAATTTAATTACCGAGAGTAAATTGCGGGGTTGCGTCGGGAAAGTGGAGAGTCAAGCGAGGTTAAGGAAATGCGTTTGGTGGACTTGACCGCATTAAATTAAGATCAAACTTGCCATGGAAATAGTTTTTGCGTGGATAAATGGAATCTTCTTTCTTGCTAATGTTTATGCTAGTGTTTATTTTTTTCAGACAAAAATTAATGTTATTATATATAATTCTTGAGATATATAATATATTGGTGAAATTTGGTTGTTTAATCGTTCCTTAAACTTGTAATCCTTGTAAAATTATGATTATGTTTTTATTTATATTTATACAATATATATATTTATATAATATTTATACAATATATGTTGACTGTATACAGTCAATCATTTTTTAAAAGTTTACAATAAAGCCTAGAATTACAAAGAAAAAATTACCATACTGTCTCAAAACTTTTCACTTCTCCAACGGTAATACTGTAAAAAATGTAATCATAATTTTTTACTGATTTATCATTAATTATTTAATACAAATTTCATCTCTACTTTTGTTTAGAGCTTATCTAAAATCTTCCATTTATTATTACAATTTAATTTTTTTAAAAATACGTTTATTATCGTATTTTGTCTTATTAGATATATGTTGACATTTCTTTTCTCTCTTTTACACTGAAAGAAATCAATTACGAAAAATTACTATTTATATCCGTAATTTGGAATCATAAGAGAAAAATATAATATTTACCGTTTTTAAAAGAAAAAAGTAAGTTTTTTACATAGAAAAATACTACTTTATCATAATATATTACTTTTAAAAATAGTATATATTATGCTTTTTCACTTATGGTTCCGAATTAATGATATAGATAGTAATTTTTCTCAATTTACAATTATATTAATTGTTTTTAAACTGCATATATGCGACTTTACATCAAATTCATATATCTTTGAGAATAATTGCATCGTTTAGTGGCAAAATATTGTAATACCTATGATGGTGAGTGAGGTTAACTATGATTTAAGCATTAATCTAACCTTCCATGACATTTTACCATACACGGAGAATAATGTTTAGCTGGGACTAATAAACATTCTTTCAATTTAAATAAATGTTTTACTGAATTAGCCAAACATGTATTTAAATTGAAAGAATGTTTATTACTCACAGCTAAACATTATTATTCTCCGTATACTTTCGGAAGAATTAATAATATAATAATTTAATTATTTTTATTTGTATATTAATGATTTTTAAAGATCCTAATGTTTCTCTGTGATTATTTGTACCATACGTATAATAATTTTATTATATAGAGTGATAAATTTATGAAATAAAACGTTAAATAATGAACTAATATACAGAAAAATTGCAAATAAATGACATCTCTGATTGTATTCTCATAAAGTATAGTAATTTCACGCTATACTTTTTTCTCCGTGTGGACATTCATATGAGAACCTATGAGATCTCTGTTGATGCCTAATTAAGTACAAATATATATTGAACACGATATGCAGTTTATATACTTGAATAATATATTGGATTGAACATATATGCAGAACGGATTATGATCAATTTTCTTCGAAAATGTTTCAGATTTCCGAAGACTAATCAGTGCAATTTTAACTAAGTCTCGATGTGGGTCCAAGGAGGTTGATCAGGTATCTCGATCGGGGTCATTACATCCACATACAGACCGTGGTGTAGCCTGCACATGTGGGTCCTATCTAGTAATAAGAATTCCTGATCTGAGCCATTATATGGTCCGGTTCGGATGCCAGATCTGAATCCGATCTGATGATAAAGATTCTCAATTCGGGCCGCATTTCTCTGAATTAAGATTTTTATTAACAGGAAACATCCTGCATGATTACCGACGAATGCAGATTTTTAAATCAAACATAAATATTAATGAATGAACATTATGGGTGAAATGAAACCATTGATCTAATATGTAATGTATCGCCATAAAAGTGTATACTTTATTTTATAAACTTATTTTCCTATAAGATATTGTCGTTGTAAATTATTTGCCCAAACCTAATTGTATTATAAATTTACTTAATATATTGAACACTTAATTAATCATCACCATCCAATTAAATAAATTTATCAACAAAACACATTTATTACAGCACAATGTTCTACCAAAACATGAATATATTAACATCGAAAACGTGTTATCCTAGATTGAAAAATCGGTTGGACTTTTTTGTACATAATTATATACGATCATGGTCAACGGATTCTTTTTCCCTTTGGATTCAAATGGAATGATTTAACGCGCAATCTCGAGACGCTGAAAAAGACTAATTTCAGAATCACGTAAACAGACGCAGCTCGTATATATTAAATTATTCCAAAAATTGTAGAGTTGATCTATGTCGTTGATGACATCATAATTTTGGGCCTGAAAAGATCTTAATTCCATCGAGATATGTCTCGTGCTTCAATCGACGAACGCTTGTTTTCGAAATAACAATTTATTTCAACATTTGTTTATTATTAACAAATTGCGTTACGTAAACTCATTGCTATTGAGTAATTTACTCCGAGTCTTTGATTGCCAACGTATTTTCAACTTTCGTACCAATGAAAGTAATTAATTTACCGATAAGAGAATACAAACGAAAATAATTTTAACCGTATTACAAGGCTAAGACCGACATTAATTATACTAAAAAAAATGAAGAGCTATTATTTTATCACGGCATTTAAAATACAAATTCTTCGACAATGAAAATTAAATACCGCTCAGTACCGATAGTCCTTAATTAGCAGAATCTCAAACACATGGTCCACTTTTCTAAACGACGTGTCGAATTGAATCGTACGCACGTCTATTAAACCTTCGGTCGATATTTGAAGAAAAAACTTGTTAGTTTTATAATTGATGGTCCGGCATTCAAAGGCATTTGTAAAAGATGAATCGCAACAGTTTTTTGACGAGGTACATATGTTTCCGTGATCGCCAGGTAGCTAATGATTCCGAGTGGAAAGCGTTTAGTTTGAAATATTAATTTGAACAATTTGGGGCGCGGTATAATGGTGCCTTTTTGCATAACATTAACCGACAATTCGTTTGGATTTGATATTTCATCGGAGGTGAAAAATTTCACTCACTTTTACATTATCATCAAATTATACTCGTTAGGCACGTATGCTGATGTGATTTAGATTTTATCAACGTACACCAAATTCGGTTAGAAGATTAATTAATATCTGAAGAGCAGACAAATCGTCGGACAAAAAATTAACGTATCATTTTAAATGACTACCTTTTTTTGTTCCCATCGAATCGATAAGCCTTACGATCGACCGATCTTTGTTGTAAATAATTAACGTTACAGCGCACCTTTAACAAATCGAAACCTCGTTACAAAACAAACCTCGCGGGTGACAACGTAAAAACTGAACAGTTTTTCTGAAGCAAAAAATCCGCTATATTTTTAAATATGATTTTATTTCCGACACCAATAATAATGAAATTAATGGGTTGCATCTACAACGTTTTTAAAACGATGTTAATTTGGTTACGCGTTATCGTAGAACTTCTATATTTACACTGACAAAAATTTCTATTAAAAATTACCGTAACAAAACAGTAGTTTGATGCGATGTTTGTCAACACAGAAGGATTACCATTAAAGCACAGTAAATATATAGGGAAATCGAAGTAATGTTTACGATATTTACGGGTAATTTTTACGTGTTGACAAACATCGCATCAGAATACTGTTTCGGCACAGTAATTTTTAATAGAAATTTTTCTCAGTGTACGAGTTGTTTGTGTCTATCTATAATCCAACGTACTTTTAAACATTTGTTTTAAAAGTACGCCGAATAATGACTTTATTTGGCAATCGACATCTTAATCGGTCGTATTAATTACGTATTTTTAAATACTAATGACTCCGTCGTCATAATACCGAGAACTAAATTCGCGCGCGGTTGAAGATTAGCAATCAAACGTATTATGCCGGCGCAATTCGTGTAATTGCCAATCGATGTTTCGATAATGCAATTAATAAGTTCAAAGAAATTGATCGACTACTTGGCGACTGGTTCTGTGCTTTCAATTAATGCGACTGCGATTTGGCTTCGGGACCACCCAAATTTGCAAATCGAAAAAGTTATCTAGCGACCGCAGCCCCGTTCGTCAGCAGCTAAATATTTCGCAAGTATGAATACCCTCGTCATGCGCAGTCATCGCATACCTGAGCAGTATCTAAACAGTTAACAATATCAGGTAGATTAAGGCGCACGATGATAGCATCTCGGCGCGTAAATTTGAGTCAAAGCGCCAATGACTCAGGATTACGAGAATCTATGTCGACGACGATAATGGCTGGCAGTGTAAGACCGCTTCGCGGTTTAACGATTGCACAATGACGCCAAATTGCCGCAAACCGCCAAGGGCCTCGAACGCCTGCGACGGGTAGTCGAGGCTAACAAAAAAGTGCACGCAAATAGCCGATTTATGACGCCCGTCGCTAATTATGGAGTAGTTATGATGGGACGATATGTCTGCATTTACATCATATTGTAGTAAACTTTGACAGAAGCGTGTGGGACGTGCCAGTGATTCTGAAATAGAATTTCGGTTTCAGCGGCGGTTGCGCGTGCGCGGATGAAAAAGGTCGGGGGGTAATCGTAAAAATTATATTAAAATTTAAAACGCGGGCATTGAGAAAGAGTTACTTAGTAAGATCTAATGAAACGTTTAGATAAGTTGTCAAATTCAATTAAATAAACTGTGAGATGCAGTTGGTTAAAAAATTTTATTTTTGTTAGTTTTTAATTTAATTTTAAGCTGTAATGCGACCAAAACTGACAGTTTTAACTGAAACAATTGTAAACTGAAAATTCTGTATTAAAATATTTGATCTTTTTAGTTGGTCTAACTAATTTTTTCAGTTCACTGAAAACTCAGTTAAATTAACTAAATATACTGTTTTTGTCTGTACATATAGTATTTTTAAAATTTAAAATAAAAATAATGAAATGTTTTAGCGAAATTTATTTGGAATTTAGTCAATAATTATTTAACTGTGAAAAATTAATTTTAAAAGCCATAAATATACTGTAGTACAGGTTTTTTCTCTGTGTAAAGCATCCTGTTTGACAATTACCTTCTTCTATAAATCATATTTAAAAAAAATATAATTTTTGGACATTTTTTTTTTAATTTTAAAATACAAAATTACACAAATTCGAAAAATATGTTATTAAAATACACCTTTTGGCATTAGAATAGAAAGGTTAAATAGATGATCAGGAAATTATTATATCATAACGACAACATTTTTCTATTTAATATATATATAATAGTAAAATATGCGATATATTGAAAGTAGTAGAAATTTCTATAAATTTTTGCTATATTGTATAAGTACACTGTAAATTCATAATGTAAAATTCCCAAAAAGTTTACATAATATATCACGTAAAAATAACATTTATGAGTAATTATACGTATTTTTCTAAATATTGCATGAATTGTTCGAAGAATACGTAAAATTACACGATTTCTGTAAAT
>JABFQC010000181.1:0-34065 GCA_022817085.1 Psilanteris sp. ZL-2020
GCAGTATTGGGTACGGTACACGGTTGAAACCGCTTCTGAATCTAGGCGTCATTTACATATATTGGAATTATCAAAACATTAACGCTCGCCGTTAGATAGAACGAAAACTGACTTGAGTCGATATACAAATTGATTTGCTTATAAATCACGGAATGTCAAGTTTACGTGCCAAATAGTGAATATATACAAATGAAAGCGCTTGTCTTCTAGTTCTTTACTTATTTACGTTACGAGTCGACAATATGAAATGGTTCGTGCCCCAAACATCACATTCCGTATTCCCAACATGCACTTTTAAAACACTCATTCTTCCTGCGCGTACAGCAGTTAATACACGAAATATTGCCTCGGTTTCGACGCACACCAAGTAAGTCACAAACATTCATCTCGTGGTCAATTGTACAAACAAACATTCCGTCAAGCAGAAATAACTCGGCCAAGTTATTCAATTTTAAAACTCCACTCCGTGCACTGAACGAGCATACGCGATAAACAAGTAATTAGCCGTAAGTTTTGCGGCAGTCTTTGATAATTGCGTCAACGACGTGTGCATGGCGCGTTACGTATCGCACTTCGTTGATTCGATTAACGTATTAAAATGGCATGGAGACGAACGAAAATAAAACGCGCGTAAAAGATTTAGTAGTGCAAGGGTCGATTTCGAGAGGTAAATGTCTAATAATGAATCTACATAACAGATACGCTCGTCGTCTAAATATCCCGCAAAATTTGCTAAGAAAATCCACCGAACAAATAATAAGTTAACCGACGAATACAAAACAGTTTTGCAACGCGGGCGAATTCTTTCCAAATCTGTTTTGATTATTTTGTTCCGTTTCGACCAAATATTATCTGCGTAATAACAACAATATAACAACATCAATAGCAACAACTAGTGAATTATTAGGTCGACAAAAAAATTATGATAATGATAATAACATTGATAGCTATACGGCTATAGCAGACTTATGAACTTTGAGATCTCTTAGCGGGAGGCATAGCGTTTATTAATACATGACTTCGTAAACTGTAGCCTTCTTGTCCCCTGAACCCGTCACGATGAACTTATCATCAGTTGAAATGTCACAGCTCAAAACTGAAGATGATTCCTTTGACTGCAAAAGAAAATTGTGAATCATTTATTTAACGATTTAATAGACGTCTTCGGGTCAAACAATTATTTTAATTCTGTTATATTAACTACCTTTGTATTGGATAAAATAAACAGAATAAATGCCTTTTATAAAACTTACAAACATTTTGCGAGTTGTTCGTTCAAAATATGCGGCTTATATAACTTTAATTTAAATACATAATATTAAAGAAAATATATGTGTATATATATAAGTATGGCTGAGTATTGTTTTAAGGTGACGTAAATAATTTTTCTTTTGAAATACCAGTTACTTTACGCCACTTTATCTTCCGTCTTTAGAATAATTTATGACTTTGCATGTAGATATAAATAAATATACAATTTATATATATAAAATGCATACACATAATTATTTCCGTTTTTATGTTATAAAATATTGTAGTTATATAAGTTTCTATAATATCTCTTTCGATATATTATACAATAGATATACCATTTAAGTAACAAAAATATCTTGTAGATATGGAATTTATACATACATATATTAAGTGTATTATTATTAGTAATGTATGGTGTCCGGAAAATAAGTGATTAACAATATGTAAACTTTAAGTATGATAGAAAAGAAGTACTGCAAATTCTTATTATTTGCTATATATGTGAAATATTAATTCACATGCATTTAAAAATATCCTATTTAAAATTTAAAAAATAAGATATACAAATTTCGACATTTCATTATGATATATGTTAACTTTATATTGAGTGGATAATAAACCTTTTCAGGACAAACAGCCTTCTTGTTTCTCATTTATGCAAAGCTAAATACAGTTGGCAGTTTTGAGGACTGTCATCAGATATTTAAACAGGCCTTTGAGAACAAACTCGCAAAATACTTAAGAATGACAAAAATTCCCCCCGCATTCCTGTCTGAAAGTCTAATAAGCACCATCATATATATAAATTGGAGTTTAATGGGACTGTCCTGTTAAGCACTCATCTACCCCCCCCCCCTCCCGATGTCGTATGTTACTTCTTAGTATACTTTTAAGGAGGGGGGGCGAGTCCCTGCATTTTTTGCATAATTTTGCAAAAATTATGGGGCGTCGTTAAGGCGCCCCAAAATGGTGGGTCCTAATAAGCACCGGATCATTTGTTGATATATATATTAAAAATATACACGTTGATTAAAATAATGTGTTCTGTTATATACAAATATTGTAATTCAATTGCTTTTGTTAAAATAAACTTCTGCAGTTTATCATATTATCCAAAAAACATAATATGCCACTAATTGATTTGAAAACATTTTATATTCAAGTGTCATATTATAATTATTTTATTTTAAACTTATGTTTGTCTTTAAAATGTATAATATAATAATCAGATGTTTTGCAATTACAGATATTGTAAACGTTCAAAGGCGAGATTTCATCAATAAACCAAATTCGTGATACAAAGGCCATAAACAATGTTTATATAAGTAAGCTTTTAAAAATATATTCTACTCATAAATAAATCACACCTTCAGATAATTAACGACTCTTTAATACGCGTAACAAAAAATATGCATATATTTAAACTAATTGGAAAGAAATGCGACTAAATCCAAATTTATATACTTAATATATACGAAATATACTTTTGTTACGCAGTACGTATTTAATTAAAAGCAAAAAATATAAAGACCATTTTGCAAGATATAATAAACTAGTTCGACGAAATGTATTCAATTTTTTATGCTTAAATAATTCCCCAGAAAAATTCCATGATGATAAAAAATTGCGTTTCAATGATTAAATATAATATAATAGAAATATATAGTACTAAGTCAAAACGTAAAATACAGAACACAAAGACAAATGATTAACATTTAACTGATTGTGCTTTTGGCATTCAAATTTTTCCATTTAATTGCATAACTAAATTGAACCCCAATGTGTTTAATCGAAATCTTGTTTTTAAATATAGAGTGGCGGGTATTAACTAACCTGGAATATTGAGTGGCCGAAAGGTGTGCGCCAGGCGTTAAGTTGATTGTCTTTACCGGTTGACACAAACCATTCACCACAGGACGCAAATCGCAATGACAAAACGCACGATTCGTGCAGATGTAGTTGGTATTTGTCATTCTTGGTGGCGTGCAAAACCTCGACGTTCGAATTTTCCATACCGACGGCTAACCATTCACCCTTGGGGCAGTACCCGAGAGAGAATATTTGCGATGTGAAGTCGTGCTGTTGTAATTGTCGACCTTCTCGAAGATCCCACGACCTGACGGTATTGTCTAAACCTCCCGTCCAGAGTTTGGATCCATCAGCAGAAATGTCGATGCAAGAAGCGCCATCCGTATGACCTTGGAACTGGCGAACCAAAGTTTGATTCTGTAAGTCCCAGACAGCGATATTTCCATCGCTGCAGCAACTGAAGCAAACTTTGGAATCGGGCGAAATTGCCAGTGCGTAGCAAGCTGGAGCAGAAGACGGGAGTTCTGCCTTGATTCTTGGCGTTGGACTCGCCAAATCCCATATGCTCAAGGTATTGGCTTCCCCGCCAACTATGAGAGTTCTACCATCCGGTAGCAGTTTGACTGACCTGATGTAATTTTCACGCTGAAGACAATCTAATTGCGATACGGATTTGGCGCTTCCATTCGAGTTCTGACTGATGTCCCAAACCTTGACGCAGCCCTTTCCTCCGGTGTAGACGTATTTTGTCGGATTAGAGATCGTGACAGCACATACGACTTCGCCATGATTCAGGGTGTTGATTTGACGCGCGTGCCTCGGAATGCCCGGACCTGCCAGGGCATCGGGCGGAAAATGCACCGGCGCCATTCCAGCCTCGGACACGTGGTAACTGTATGCTCTGCAAAACATAATGTTTGGGTACGTGTAATGACGGAACGTGGGTTGCGGTATGTGGGTTGTCACGAGGAGACTTGTGTCAGAAGTGTCATAGTTCGGTGTAGAGATATGTCATGCAAAGCTAACGTTAATTGCTGACGGGTGTCTGGGTAATTTATTCGTTCTCAACTATCGGCAGAGAAAGTGAAGTTGTTCTTTGACAGTTTAATGGAAAGCGACAGGAGAATGCTGAGAACTACGATTGAATTAGGTCTCGAAATAATTGGACTTAATCTGAGATTAGGCAAAGCGTTATAAGGATATGTTACGGAAATAATAGAAATTGATTAATTCAATGAATCTAAGATAATGGTGCAATTTAATTGAGATTAATTTAATTCCTTTTTACCGTGACGTTTCGTCGGTTGTTTCGTTGGATTTATTTATTACGTAATAATAAATGTACATTTGGCTTATCCAAAGTAAGCTCAAATCAATACAATCAAACAAACAAAGATCGTCGATTCGATGAGCACCTTCATACTAAATGTATAATATTAATTCGACTTCGCGAGTAATACAAGAAGAAATGGTTAATTTCAAGATTTTAAAATGTTTATAAATAAGGACGAGGTAATTAAATTTATTTGCGAAAGAAAAACTAATGTAGTATTTTTGAATTGTATATACATTTAATGTCAATAATTTAACAACTGTATTTACACATTCTTATTATAATATAACATAAAAGAAATATAAAATACTATAATAGTAATCACACAATCATAAAACAATTCAAGTGAAAACCTTGCGCTAATCAATTTAGGAACGTAAAATTTTTATTCTACTTCTACTTTTAGATGATAGGTTTTCAAATTATTATGTCATCTAATTGTCTAGTAAATCACATGATTTTCTCAGCGTAGATTGTTCACAGATAAATTTTAACACAAATTTTATATTACTTAAATATACCAACTTAAATATACCAATCAGATTAGTGAAAATTAAACAAATGCTTAATTTATCACATTTCGTCAACGTGTAACAGGTTTACTTATGCCGCACGTATTAAAATCAGGATGAAACTCGATGTAAATTCTTTTTTCCGGTTTTTTATTTCAGGAGATATATAAATATCTGAAAAATAAAAAGACCGTTAGCGTGTATATATCCAAAAGACTTAAAAATTCTTTCCTTTACATGTATATATATATATATATATATATATATATATATTTATGTATATAATGAAAGGAAAGAACAAAAAATTTATTTGTGGACAATCTACAACTTAATATACCGATCATTTTCGATATATCATCATGTACAAATTAATATATATTTTTAATAATATATGTAGCTATTAAATGTAAAAAAACTATTAATTATACAATTATTGTCAATTTAACGCTTTAATCCTAAAAAATATGTACCAGTTTATGTTATTCAATAAATAAACCTTAATAGTCAGGTGTTGAAATTGTTACAAGTTAATTTTTTGACCCTCTCAATATTTCAAATCAGCAATAATATGATATTAGATTACTATTACAAGATATTCCGAATAAATTAATAAAAATAATAATGACATCTTTAATTCTCTATAACAATGTAATTTTGTTACAATGAAAAATACCATCAAATTGTAAATTAAATTAAATTAAGCAAATAAATTGTCTTGGGTTTTTTTATTTCAATATATGGACTCCCTTTGAAATGATACAATTCTAACACAGATACATGGGTTGAATTATATATATTCAAAATCTAATGCTGAATGCTATAATTATATTATAACTAGTTATAATAAATGTATATATCAATCAATAATATTAGTTATTGATTAGTGTGATATTATACTCATATACTTTTTTAAAAACAACAAAAGTACTGTAATTTGACTAGGGTCCTTATTTTGAAATATTATCCAATTTTACTAAATGAAACTGAATTTAAGCTTGCAGTAAAGTGAGTATAAGTGAAATTTAAGCATCAGTACTTACGCTTTTCCACTAGTTGTCATGGATGGTACCCTCATTGCCGCGTGAGGGTCGTATAGTTGCGGGGGCAGTCCTGGGGGTACACGAGGCCCCCCGTAACCGTTGTAACCCATCATATCGACGTGTGGGTGTTGACCCGCCGGAGGTAAATGGTGAGGTGGTGGTCCCGGTGGATAATGTGGGGGATATCCAGGTGGCGGTGGACCCTGGTGGGCTTTGTTAGGGCCACTCGTTTTAAGGGCAGACGAGGAACCAGTGGTAGGAGTTTGTGGTTTTGAAATCGGCGTGGATGATTTTTCGCGTTCCTCCATTTTCTTAGCAGAAGGGGTACTTGGATTGCTGCTGGTGCTGCTTCGCGGGGAATGGGGGGCCAGATCTTTCTTCGTTGTCGGGTTGATACCCATCGGTGGACCCGACTTGTCGATACCGTTTTCCCGTGGCGACGAAGTGCCATTAACAACTGGACTCGTTGGACCCTCGCTCGCATCGTCGACTACCAAATCTTGGTCACTCTTCTCCCCGTCACTCTGGAATTCCATATGTCGAGCTGTTAGAGCTTGCAACTCTTCCACATAATTTTTTCCTCTTTTAGCATCTTCCTTTAGAAAGCAATAAAAAAATGAAAAAAAAAAGAAAAATTGGTTTAAATGTTGCAAAAAATAAAAAAATAAATTTTAATGACTCTAATCGAACCTATGTTTTGATTTCAAACACTTGGGAGCGATAACAACAGCTTTCTATGAACGAATCCATTTTTTGTCATTTTAGAATGCAAAAAGCAGAATAAGAAAATTCCCGATTGTGGAACACGTAGCGATTACAAAATATGATGTAATTATCTTTTTATTGCGAATAAAAAGTTTCCCTGCTTCTGGTCACAATCTTACATTTTGTAATCTATTTTTTTCTTTCACTTTAATTAATGTTTACGAGAACTATGTATTATATAATTATATTTTATATCATTAAAGCTTGCGTGCTTTTAAAAATTGTACGATCATGATTATTATGCACAAAAGCGTTGACATGAAACTGTTATTTTTATTACAGGATGTTGACACAATAATTATTTGTTTCATTGAACAATTAGTGAAGACCGTATTAAACATTTAATACTAGTAGATAAAATGAAATAACAGTAGAAAAATAAATGTTTAGAAAAAACTAGACTTTGTTATAAATAAAGTTTCACATGTTTTGAATCACCAAACTGATTACAAATTCTCGATTAGAAAACCGCATAAGCAATCGTGTACTCGATATATTATTATTTACGCTTTTATAATGACTTTTTACACATTACAACATTATCAGTAATATTTCTCTCGGCTGATTCAGCACTCTTATTCCAAGATAGCTTATTATTATCGCTTCTATGATTGTGAGAAAATGTCAATTGTAGAATCTCAAGTTACTTACGTGTCCAATGTCCTTTTCATGCTCCTTCTTCATTTTTTTGTACTGCATTTCGTGGTGGTTTTGTGAGTGATGACTGTGATGTGAATCTTGAGGCGATCGTGGTCGACTATACTTGTCACCAGGAGATATTGAACTCCTCTGCAACAATACAAAAAAAAACAAAAAAAACATGATTACTCACATTACGTAAACGACTACATTTTCTTATAAAGATGAAAAGGTATTATATTATTAATATAAGTGAAAAAGTTATTAATCTTTTTATACTACTTATTGGTCTGTAAATTAGAACAAGCTTTTTTCCCCGTTTCATCTACATTCAATCTGTATTATTTTATAATATGTTCGTTTCAATTTTGTTTAAAGCAATCGAATTTATTTAATTTAAAATCGCTATATTAAACAGACGAATTTGCATCAAAATTTTACAAATATATAATACCGATACATTCGATCTTCGTGTGAAAATATTCATTAATGAAAAATTATTCGTTTGTTCGATGCTTTTTTGAACAATTTCCTCTGAATAATTAAATGCCGTCAGACATTCTGGACGTTTTGAAACAGAAATAAATCGTCTGCATCATCTCGTTTAATTTATAAAACGTCGATGTTCTCTAATTTCTATAATTGATCAGATCGTTGGAAGTACAGCTTCTGGTTGACTTCGAACCAAACAAACGTAATGATTGTCACACTGGCCATAAACTGTGCTAAGTGCTGATTTCTGTCGACTTGTCACAGATAATTGCAGCGAAAGAGTAACGTTATTATCTATTAAAACGAGACGTTTATTCAGACGTTTGCCGGACTCCGCGCGATTATTTAGTCATTACCAATCCAGCTTCGAAAAATTATGTGACCCAACAAGTGCTCCGTAGATTTAAAATAACCTAACAATAAACTCATAAAAACGAACCAATGAGATACAATTGCCAAATTGAATAATCGATGAAATCAATCGAAGTGGAAAAATTCGAACTGGAAATCCAGGAGTCCCGGTGATGATAAAAAAATCATTTTTTTTTTTTTTTATTAATTTTATTATAAGAATTATGTCGCTCTGTTATTAATCAAAGAAACGTGATCGATATGCTCTTTTGTCTGCAAAGTTCAAAGCAATTTATGAGACAAGAACGAAATATTTACGACGACTAGGTGTAAAAAGCGGAGGCGTGTTTCACAATATTTAATTGAAGCTCGATTCTATTAATGCCAGCGAACCATTAATCATTTGGAATTACACGCGCGTCCAATGTTATTTCAATATTCATCAAAACAACGAACATTCGGAGAGCGCGACCAGCACACTTAACATCTCGGATTTCAGCAAACGGAGTCGTCGATTTGAAATGCTTTTTGATGATTCGAGTCTGACGAATGGCCACTCCGACAGACGTATTCGTTTTTCAGTGCGTTAGATCCCAACCAATCAATCAAACAATCCAATTTCTCGCGAGTTAAGTCGGATCGGAATTCGAGGCTCTAGATTGCAAGTGTCTGCGTACATTGGACGTCATGGATCGTGTATAAAAAATTCAACACGGATGATTTCCCCCCGAGAATGCTGAGGAATGTTTTCAAACAATATTTCCAATTTTTCAAACAATATTCACGATGTCTGGGTTATAGCTTTTATTTGCGAAGTTATAATTTAATATCCGAAGTTATCGGGTATCAAATAATAAATTAAACACGAAATACTCGCGACAATTCGAACGCTTTCACATACATTGTTTGACGATATTAGTATTATCATAATTAAATGTAGCAAATACAAAGTATTTATTAATTAAATTGTAATGCAATTTTTGTTGCGAAAAATCTATTGTCAAAAAATGTAATATTTTCCTAAAAAAATATTTCAGTTACATTTTTTTTTACTATATTTCTCTATTTTTTAAAAGATTTTCTTAATTTAATATTAAATATTACATAACGAATTTTTATACAATTTCGGAATACGTTTTTATTTCACACCGATAAAGTTTGAAAGTTATTATACGTTTTATAAGACAAAACTTCGTTCAAAATTTTCGTTATATTCACTAAATATTAATACAACTATTACTCGTGTTAAATAAATTGTTTTATAATGTATTTAAATTACAAATATTACTTAGCATTTTCAATAACAACAATTCTATTTAACAGACTATTCATTAATCAATAGTGATCTATCTGTATAGAATTTTTAGTTTGTCTCACATTACTTTTAAATATGCTACATATAAATTATCAAAAATTCTCTAATTACAGCAAAAATTACTTCATAGCATTATAACGTATTTTGTATTTTCAAATTTAATCTTGCCTTATCGTTCACATCATTTTTGCCGGATATAAATGGTTTCTGACTATAAACTCTGTGTAAATTTCCTATTAAACTATATACAACTATGGAAGACAATTGGAAAATCAGCAGTAATTGAACAAATTCGCATGTGTGTAATAATCACACGCGTTGGATGAATCGACACGTCGAAAACGTCGACACCTGAATTACCAAAATAGCCCGAAAGGTATTGAATTGCAAGGAGATTGTGGTTGTTGTACACGGTGGCCTTCTTTGTCGCTCGAAATCTGGATCCGGTCGGGGTCATTGGGGGCAATCTGTGCATTCGAACGCACGGAAAAGAGGGGCCCTTCTCACGGCTAGCTATGGCGAATAAACAAAACACTTTGGTGCCGTCAGCCACGAGCTCAATACGAGTTAGCGCGACTCACGCGTAGCCGGCCCTAAGCGCTCTTTTGCCTGGTAATGGAGCATAATGGAATTCGAGTTACCGAACGTGGGTGTGAATGATGCAAAAAGAACGAATAGAAAATCCAGAGGGCGCCTCAAAAGAAGGACGGGAGAGACGAAGAGAAAAACGCTAAATCGCGACAAAGAAAGAGAAAAGGACGGAGCGATTCGTTTGTCTTTCTCCGCGTCTGCGTTATTCTCTCCATCTCCACCTTTTCGCGTTCTTTCTACCAATTCTCGTCTTACGTTCCGTGCGACCGTTCGCCAAATGTATCTTTTATTTCTCGCGGCGATTACGGCTATTTTGAATGGCATTCTGAAATTTAAACACGAAGCTACGCCAAATTGTCGGTTGGATGGAAATGAGTTTTGACGGGGTTCAAAGAATGTTTGACTTTTTTGTTTAAAAAGCAGGCGCGGTGGTGCGCCAGCTTCGGACGTTTCGAGTGAACACTACTGGCGAGTAGATAATTTTGTTTGGCTTTTAGGAAAACTGCGAGAGGTTTTGAAGAACGCGTATAATGACGATTCTCTTTTGTGCTCTTTGTCGAGAAACGCTGTTTAGCGTGGAAGGCAAAAAAAAACTTGTGAGCCATTGTACAAATTATTGGGCTTTGTTGTAATGAAACCGAAATAATGTCGATTTAATTTGGTCGTTTAAATTTTATGGCATTTCTAATAAATTAGACTCAGGATTCGAGATACACGATGCGCATAAATCTCGACCCCAGTTTATTAAATCATAAGCTTCGATGAAAAACTGTTGTGAAAAATACGAGCCCTGAGCGATATATTAATAGGAATTTCGAAAGTTAAGATATTTTAATAGTGATCAGGAACCTATAAATGTCGTTATTTTAAAAAAGGTTTTTTAGGATATATAATAATAGCTTAAACCCATTGACCAGGCATCGGAATATATTTAACACAGTTTTAAAAACCTACACTCAGAAAAATTAAACTTAGAAAAGTGCTGTTTATAACACTAATTTGGCGACATTAAAACAAAATCCTAAAAATTGCTGTTTATAATAGTATTATACTAAAAAATAGAAAGACAATTTGGTATGAAAAACTGTATTTTTACAAGGAAAAACAGTAATTTTTAGGTTTTTAGTTTAATGTCTCCAAATTAATATTATAAACAGCAATTTTCTACGTTTAATTTTTCTGAGTGTACCGTTTAACCGAATAATTCGAGATTTAAACAAACGAACGCATTTAAAATATAGATTTTGTTATTTAAAACATATATTTTTCGTCACAAACTATTAACAGATCAATTATGTACTACAATTTATTGCAAATAACTGACAAATCTTTAACCTTCAAATAATGCCCGTTCAGAATCATTTTTACACTGACAATAGTTATAGCATACTAATCTCGGATTATTAAAAACTGACGATCGGTTGAGTGAAGTATGCAAATTTGTTTACACGACATTAAGAATTTACCTATAAAACAGCGCCCATCGAAGCGCTAGAAGCCGCCGTCTATGATTAAAGACGGTTCATAATTTCCATATGTCTCCATCAGAGAGCAATTACCATTTTTTGCCGTTAAAATCGAAAGAGAAATTACAGGTTTCGCAAAACACAATTGCAGTGTCTCCAGATGATCATTCGCAAAACTTAGCAGGTCGTTTGAAAGACGAGCACGAGAAGCTGGCGCCAGGAACTCGCCGAAGACCGAGCCGGAAATTAAGCATGGGTCGCTCTCCGGGTGTTAGCGACCGGATACACGGTGGGTTCGCGCGGCGTCATAATGAAGAGCCAAAGGACAGCGCTGGCTGGAAATAAATCGCGCCGTGCAAATAAAAGGAACTTCGGAAGAAAGAGAAAACCGACCGAGAGCGGAAAAATGCGAAGGTGGATAATGATTATAGAGTGTAGTGAGATAAAGCGGTCGGGACAAGCCGCGAAATCGGGATCGTGGGAGAACGAGCAGGACAGAGATTCGCAAGAGGGCGAAATGGAATGAAGAGAAAATGAGAGGGCGTTGATGGGCGTTTCGCGGCCCCGCGATGATTACAGACTCGGCAAACCTATAATACTCGTCTCTTCTCCATCTTGCAGGGCTGCGCGGATGAAAGGTTGCTCTCCTCCTCTCGTCTCCTCGCTTTTTGCTCTCGTTCTGCCGTTCTTCTACTTCTGTTCCTTTTTCTTTCGCCCCTGCCTCCCCTTTATTATCCGCCCAGCGACGCACTTACTCCTCGCGCTTTGTATTACATACTTCGATGCCACAATTCCCAGTGTCTACTTGGGTCGTTTTTACTCCTTTATACGCTGCCAAGGAGTTTCCGGCACTCGTTTGAGCTTCGGGCGTTTTTACGTTTTAGTGCGAATCCGTTCCTAACCGGCGGCTGAGGAGGAGGGGGTATTTGATGCGTTTTATGGGAATTCGGACGAGGGTAAGTGATGTCTAGGATATGGTCCGAGGAGACGAACGTTTTGAACGGTTTATTGCCGGTTGCCGCGGCGAGAGCAATCTGCCCTAATTACCGCGACTGTCTGTGGGGAACAATGTTTTGCTTTCGCCCCTCATTCCGTGCGAGTTTTCGAGAAAGGGGGTAGCTTTGTTTATTCGACGATTGAAAGACCAAAAGTAACTGAGGTGCAAATTGATGTACAGCCGAGCCTCCCTAACTGGAATCACTGCGAGAAAACGTTCGGTCCCTTGAGAAAGAGTTTAGAGCCGACAAAAGTTATGAGGCGAAACCCCCTGCGCGAACGTCAAATATATGGCAAGCGCTCTTCGTGTTTAGATAATTAAGCTTTAAAGCCGAAGGAAGATTATGACGCTTCTCAAACCATAAATGTATATTCTTTAAATAAACAAGCGCGCGGTTACAAATCGGCAATAAAACGCAAAACCTTTTTCTATCCTAACGCGACGTTAGAAAGACGCAACTGTTTTATATATTATTAATGTATATACGAATTGAATCTACTTACGTGTCTTTCCTCTGTTGAACTTAAACCTGAAACAATCGAACAAATTTGCATTATTATTAAGGTGCGTATCACGGACGTTATAATTGCATAAATTTCAAATGAAATCCAACTTTCAGAATGTATTATCGAAATAGTTTTCGTTCGCAAGCGTGTAAATATAAATACAATCAACCACTGAAACCATTTTCTTTGCCAGTCTGATTAAATTGCTTTGCATCTGTTTAAAATTTACATTGTAATATATGCCGCATTACGTAATAATCTATATAAAGCACTTAGCCGTATGTAAAGATAATCTTAAAAGCACCGAGCGCGTATGAAAATGACCCGGGATGAATTTTGTTCCGAGTATAATCAGTTATGATAAATAACAAAAAACAAGCTGGCGTTTTCTGTGTGAACGCAGAAGTGAAAAACCGCAAATTAAACGGTCGAGAAATACCATGGAAAGCTTCGGTACAAACCACTACTCGTCAGCGCCAGGAGTTTCAAAAAAATCAGCGTATATCAGATTTCTCATCAATGCAAACGACAAGCGCGAAAAGGGAGCAAGAAAAACGCATTAAAAAATGAGTGCGAAAAAGAATTGAGACGCGCACAAAAAGGAGGCGATGCGGCGTAGTCGGCGGCGCTCCCTCTCGCCGATAAAATGTTAATAACTTTGCCGCGCGATGCATACTCTCGTTTGTATAAATGATCTTCATGCATATTTATGCGTTTTTCCCTCAAAACCACCAGCATTCGCTAACACGATGGCTCGCAAACACGACCCGAAAGCGGATACCGCTTTGAAAAATTGCAACCGAGCGCGGCATAGCGATGGCATATTTTTTGCGTCCGATGCAGTTCGTTCGTTCATTTCGAAGGCACAAGAGCCGTCAAAAGCGAACAAAAATGTACAAAAAATAGGCAAAGTAACAGCGCCTGCTTGCGAAGCTTCTGCGAGTCAACTGCGATTTATTAAAGCACACCCCGACCGTCCCTTTTCCCGACGTCGATCTGCTTCGTCGCGTTCTTCATTATTTTCTGCCCTCCCGGAACGCGTATCAGAGATCAAAAGATGTATGAAAATCAGCCAAAAGCGCTTGACTCGGATCTTAGTCACCTTGTTCAAACATGTTTGCTTTGATAGGTCCTCTTTACATGCAGCTTTTAATTGCTTTTTGTTTTCATTACCGTCCAGCTACTTTAACTTCCTTAATAAAATTGCTTTTCGTCTATTTTTACTTTTATACAGTCTACTTTTTCCTTTTATTTGCTTCTGTTTTGATGACGCATCATATATCTAATTAGCGCACGAAGCAGAATATTTAACTTGGTCATCCTGGTGCGTGCTTTTAACCAAAAGACGCTTATTTATTTTATTCCATTATTAACTTTCGTCGTTCAATTTTACGATTATATATAAAAAATAATTGCTTAAATAGTGCGATATTTTAATGTGGAAAAAGATTAAGTTCAATATACATAATTATGAATTAAATTGCAAGATTCGGTTGGACTTAACTTTTTATAATTCTAAAGTATTCAGTTTAGTATTACATAAATAAGCAGTAATATATAAATTTACAGTATGCATTTATTTATTTAATGCAACTTAAGAAACACTCAAAAACACAAAAAACAGTTCAGTAATTTTGATGTAAACATTTTTACACGTTTTTTGAATATATTAGTAGCATTAATAGTTTGCAAGATGATATAAAATGAATGAATAAAATGATTTCTTTTATTTGATGAATTTTACGTATATACAGTTATTTGAACTGTTTAATTACCTAAATAAAAGTTTTATAAATACATCAGTTATTAATAAATTAATCGACTACTTCAAATAATAGCATATGCATGTATGCAATATAAATGGACTGAATTTGAGGAATTATTTACAATATAAATTGTATATTAAACCATATTTAACGCAAATGAAGTTAAAGATATAAATACGTTTTATCCAAATATTTAGAGTGCAGTGTAAATAAAAATGGCATGATCAATACCAAAATTGTCGTTGAAAAAATTTACCAACCAAATAGTTAAAATATTCGTCACATTTATGAACATGAAATTATGATTTTCATCACAGAATTATACACCGTCCAAATTCATAAAATAATATAATAATCTCTGCGCGCAAATTTGTTACATTTTACAACGAAATTTTCTATTTAACTTATATGCATAAAAACGAAAATATTTTTCACAACATTTATAAAATCATTATTTATTCACCGCGTTGTTTCAACATCGTTATATTTTTCGCTGCATCTATAAAGGTCCGCTAAACAGCGCGCAGAAATGACATGCCGAACGTAAAATATTTATCAAATCTGAGATTTAAACTGGCAGTCAAAGCGAGCTTCAACGCTCTAAAGTAGGCTATATTTTTGTTTGGCACACTCTTCCTTTGATGACAACCGACAAACGAGCGCGTATGTTTGAACCCGAACTTACCCTCAAAAAATTATTCCTTTGCATTGAGCAAAACTTTCAATTGAAAAAATGATTTCCTTTTGTTTTCCCGAGCAATTGTTTGTAATACACAAATATAGAATATATATTTTCAATTGAATTAATAACGCTCTGATCCTTTTGAATTTATAAATATCTAATTTGAATTGTCATTTATTTAATGCTTTTATACAAAATTATCTTACTTTACGTGTACTTATAATTAAAATGTATCATTACAAATAATCAAAATTCATTTAGTATTAAATATTAGAATATTTAAATTGCACTTTTTTGTAATTGATAAAATACTAAAACCTATAAATACTAAAGAACAAGGACGATGTAGTATATGACATTAACTATATCCGTTGTATAACGCGAAACATTTCAAACTTTTTATTATATGAATATCTATATAAACTATACATATAACTTTAATTATAGAAAAACATACCATATAAATTCAATACGAAACATCGCATCCCGAAAAGTTTTTAATTGACACCAATTATGTATATAATGTGAATTTGTTGAAACTAAATTTGTTAATCCAAATGTCTATTTTACATTCACCTGTATTTGTTTGGCGAAAGTTAAATTCCTAAAAGACATTCAGAGTGTTTTTGACATTTTTACACATGAATAAGTACATAAAGTTCTGAAAATCTGAGCGTAAACTCACCTCCGTTGCTTTTGAGATCATCTGGTTGAGATCGATGAAGGTCAGGTTTGCTGAGCATTGCTAATGGATGGGCACCGGGTGCGCCGGGCGTGGCGCCAGAACCAGGCGTGAGGCCCAACCCGAGCAGGGCCGCTGAAGCGGATGTCGGAACCGGCATACCCGCGGGAAGTCCCGGTAACGCCGGCAGAGCACCGTGAGGCCCAAGGGGTGCCGTTCCTGGAGGGAGCTGCTGTGCATGCATTTGTTGTAAGAGCCTTGGAATTTCTCTCTATTTGGACACATAACAAACAGTTTTTAACTATATTGTCGGGGAACATGAACCAACTGCAATTGAAAGACACCTACAGTGCCAACTTTTAAAGACAAATTTTACAAGAAATTATTGCATACATCCAAATAATTACGTTAAGGTGAAAAGTTTCATGTTCAAGATATTCAATTAATTAGGTGTTAAAGATATAAATAATTTTAATTCAAATTTTAATACTATAGTTGAGTAGTCAGCACTAATGTAATTGTTTAACAAAAGTATTGGCGATTCGGAACAATTTCAAGGGTTTAAAAAAGTTTAGAAGAGTTTTAAGATTTCTAAAAACTTTCAAAATGATTTATTTATATATAAAGTTTAAATCGCATGTATGGATAATATATTTGTATGTATTTTTAAATACATCGATGCGATATATTAATTATATACGAATTTATTAATTTGCCTAAAATTTGATTAAAATAGTGTCTATATATATACATTAAAAGCCAAATAATTTATTATCAATGCAATAATTTGGAAATCCGTAATTCGTACAACCGTGCAATTATAATAGAACAATTATAACTTTTTATATAAGTTTCTCGTATATCGCCGATATATAGTAAATATAATTAACATTGATCAAACGATACGGCAAACATTTACTACTATTTGCTGTAATTTTGTCGCGCGTTTTGACGATTTTTTCCGTGCAAAGTGCATTCTCACCTTAACGCAATTAATTTCTCAAACAACTATTGCGCAGTTAGTTTAGCAAAAGAATAAGTTAGTCCAAGTTAGTACGATCTTTTGCCAAAGTTATCCCCCAACAATATCGAGAAAAACATTCGCTTTAAGCAACGTCTTGTAATTAACAGTTGCGCGAAGCGTAGTCGAAAGTTCACGAATTCGCTTAACGACTGACAATTGGCCTTATCTTTGACTTGTAATTCGCGTAATTAATTGAAGTTATTCGACAAAGCAGTTGCGCGCCGACACCAAGCAATCCAAGCCCGACGCGTAAAAAATACATTCGAGATCGTTTGACATTGAGAACATAATCATTTTCACAATAATTCTGAAATTTCTCATTATGCCGCGCACTCGAGAATTTGCCGGCATAAACGTTTCACAGAACATCTGCCTTCAAAGTGTCCCACGAGCTGACTGCTTTTGCGTGGATGGAATATCAAAAGGATCGTAATGGAAATGTCGTCTGGCTTGTAGATGTTCGCTGAACTTTGCTAATCTGAGTATACATATACGACACGCTGAGAAACGTTGTTCAATGTACTCTCCGTAGTTATTCAAAGCAGAGAAACGTCTACTTTTTACATTCAACTTTGACTGCTTCCATTAAAACGAGACGGTGAAAATGACCAAGTTTAATTAACAATTTGTACAGATTTATCCCCGGTCTGTTTTACTCTCAAATAACTTTTTTTTTCTTTCTTTCTTTTCCATACTTCTCATTTATTTTCTTTACGCTCTGCTCCTTATTATACTACCGTGTATTTGCAATTGATTGCACTTTTTTAAATGAAAATTTGTCTATTGTTGTACCAATACTTTATATTCAAACGACAAATCCGAGTTGACATGCTTCTAAGAAAAATAATATGAGACAAAAAACGAATCATTTAATCATTCTTGCTTGATGAAACGTTAAACGTCTTCGGACGCAAACAAATGATTCGAATTCCTCCGAATGTTAAATCTCCATTCGTTATATCTTTATTAATACTAATTAAGTTACTGATATTCAAATTTACTGGCTCGTAAATTGGAATCGGGATTACTGTGACGCCATTCAAATTAGACAACATAAAATAGAGTCTTGTCGAAGCCTAGCGCTGACGCAAGAAAATAAAGATAACAAAATGTTTACAGCTAAAAAACATATTTTTCAGCGCGATTGAAATACGGCGCTACAAAATATTCCGAAATGCCCGGATCCTTTGATCGAAACAAAACAATATTTTAACGTGAAAATAGAAACAAAATGAAAGGCCGTATATTGTCAAATGGCAAAATTTGCATGTAAAACTGATTTGAAAATAAAATCGAACGCAATATTGGCGTTGTAAAATAAGTCAAAACGTCGAATCCTATCGGAGTAAAATTATACGCTCCAAAGTCAATCTCCGTTATAAAGCCAAGCAGATCAGTTATCAGTTTCTCGACTCGCAGCTTTCGCGTAAAACCCGCTGTAACCCTATTAAGGAGCACTGCTGGTCGAATCAATAACTTATCGGAGCGCGGAGAGCTAATCCCGACAAAAATTGTGCAGTTCAGAAATGAATTTGCCTCGCCCAACTTGGTCGTAAAATAATCTTAATAAGCGAGCCGCGTCGCACGAATTCGGCACCCGGGTTGCCATCCGAAAAGCCTATTCCCAGGACCTCAACTCGAATCTTCGCCACCGGCCTAAAATAAACAATCTTAGTAAGTGTTGCGGTCTAAACACGCCATTGATCAAAGGGTCGACAAACCATCGAAATAATTAATCGAAGCCGTAACAAATCCCGAAAGCCGCGTCAGAAATAATATACTGTTTAAGGGAGGAAGGGCAAAGTGAGAAATATCAGATACCTCAGGGCGTTAGCCCTCGGAACCATGAATACGTGTGACGAATGGCAAATGGGGATGTCCCTAATGCGAGCGACGTTCGTTTTAATCAGACGGGGGCATCCCTGTGTGCGACGATAAACTCGTTACGCGCACGAATCGTGCTTATCGTGGATTTCACTTAAGTATTTAAGCCCCTTTCTTCGGCGAAGGCGAGGGTGCCGGCTCCAATTATTCGAAATAACCCGACGACCGAATAAAAGCTCCCCCGGGGGGATCTTAGGCCCGACGGCGCGTATCGCCTGCTACATATGTACGCGATGACCGAGCCCGGAGCGTTAACTTTTGCCAAGTATCGAGCGCCGTTCGCGCAGTTTTACGACGCCTTACTCGCCTCGTCGACGAGACGAGATTACGTATCGCCTAACGAGTGCCAGCGAGGGATTTATTTGCCAAACGACCCGTTCCTTTTACGAACGTTCGCTCGCTCTTTTCTGACTTCGTTTTTTTTTTTCTCTCTCTCTCTCCTTTTAACCACCGCGATTTACTTTGGTCCTGGTTTTTTTTCGCCACTCTCTATTTTACTGTTTACACGTCTTTACCCCCCCCCCTGCCGCGGAGTCGGATTGCAAGAGGATTGTTCAAGGCTGTGATGTGTTGAGGGAAATTTTGATCAAGGAAGCATAAATTAGCCCATCGCAAATACGGTGTCACTTTTTTAACATTCAATTCATTTTAATCAGAAGTAAGTTGATCGTAATATATATATATATTGTTTTACATGAAAGTAAAGTCAACAATTGATACATGCAGTCATCCAATGCCCGGGAATACACTTTAAAAACATTATATCTGTACGCTATATATATAAATATGTATATATAAATGTATATATATACACCACAAGACGCTTAGTATAATTTAGTCGAAATTTGCAATTTAAGGTACACCTTTTATTTATATCCAATGAAACACATTAGAATGTTAATTTGTATATCTGCGAAATTATGTCTGCACAGCATTCATTTTTTTGTTTTAATTATCAATTTTAAAATAGTATAAAAATTCATGGGCAACGTATTTGTTTGTTTATTTATTTTTTACCATTCTTTGGTATCTTATATAGTTCACTGATGTAATTAAACCCTGCATGATTTTTTATAATACTTTCCAGGAAACGTTAACAAATTGTCAAAAAATATATGCTCTTATGTCAGATCATATAACACGAAATAAATGCTTCGGTTATTCCACTCCAAAACACGCTTGCTCGCAATAACAAATATACATATCAGATTCAAAACAATAATCTACAGTTAAAAGTAGCTATACAAAACTTGTGCCAATATTGTATAAATAATTTTTTCGTTGAAAACTGGATCGTCGTTATTCTTACGTAAAAATGTAAAAAGATCTCAATTATTTGCTAACAAACATCTCGTTTGTGTATTTTGCAATTTAGTGTGACTTGAATTAAGTTGATTTTGCTTCAAATTAATATACATAATATTTTCTAATAATTTTTTGACATTTTTACTGTATAAAGTATGATATTATGTAGCACACGGTGAATCATTAATATACAAAGTTAACGACTTTTAAAATATTATGAAATAACATCGACGTGATATGCAAAGCAATATAAAGTACAATAACACGCGCGTCGTATTTAAATCATTTAATGTTACTTAATACTTGAAACTATGTTTCGCGTATTGTACAATTGATCGTAACGCTCGCTTGTTAAATCAAAATTTTGATTCGAATGATACTTTGAACGTAAAGCTATAATTTCCTATTTAAAATTATTACGTCTTTAACTGATTGATTCTTGAAAAATTTAGTTTTTGCATCAATGGAGTAAGTGATATAGAACCTGAAATTAATAAGCAAAAACATTTGATCAAACTATATGATTGAACAATACGTCTGTGTCAACCATAGGTTGAATATAATCTTTAAACAAATATCATTTCCGTCGTAAAACATTATAAAATGGCAAATGAAATTGTTTAATTACCTCATGCGGTGTTTTGAAAGCATCGCCTTTAATGTTTATGATTATACGAACATCAAGTTTCCTGATCTCATTAATTTAAAAGGTTAGAATACTCTTAGACAAGTAGTCTATTCAGGACTTTAAAAGTAATCTTTATGAAATTAACTGCAAACGCGGAGACGACATTACGGCGTTAATATTGTGATGAATGAAAAGGGAACAGGTTTTGTTAAATATTTGAATTTATTTGCAAACTTTCACATCCACGGGACTCAACTATAACGTATAAAATAAAAGCGATTGCCCCAAAGTGCAACTTATTTGCTAATTTTAATTCCATATACAGGTATACGTATTAGCAATATTAAAATATCTTTTAGGAACAGGTTCCTTTCATAAATATGCAAATCAGCTTCACTACTGCGCGTATAAAACTAATGTCTTACTTTTGGACTGACTGCAAAAAAAAAGTGAAGTAGATATTGAATGTTTCTGAGCGCGTACAACAATAGTTATGAAATTAATTGTACCGGTTGAAATATATGCGCATACATTTATAATGCAAAATTACCATACATATGAAAAATATTGCGAGTGACGTTAAGGTTCCATAATTTCTTTCCGAATGAATCGGCAAAGGACGAGAGAGATGTAGCGAGGAAAATAAAACCGAGTCGTAAGAGAAAACGTTAAGGCGCGCGAAGAGGCGCAAAGGGAAACGATAGGGAGAATTGAACAAAGTTAAGATAAATTAAGGCGCGGAATAACGGCGAGCGAGGTGAACTTTACGAGCTGGATTTTATGTTCCGCGTGCAGTGTTATTAAACGAAATATTGATTCAAGCCCTATTTACCGGGTAATACATATTCATGGGATTGGCGCTTCTGTCTGTTTGAGTCTCCCCTTTCGTACCCTGCTGTCACCCTGTATTTAGTCGGCCAACCTGCCTCAATCGCCGCGCTCCACAATCTCTTCCATTGTCTCCGACCTTTTACCGAATGAGCCGCATCATGTGCACCGTTTCTCATGCATTTTGCATAACGAATGAAATTTTGATACAAATATCTACAAGTATCAAAATTCAATTACGTTTTACGCCGCGCTGCCATAAATACGAATTTCCCGACCTTTTTTCCCCGGCCGACCAGTGACGCAAGCTTTCATGATTAATCATGTATTCAACGTTCGCTTCGAAATTCGTTCTGACTTTTTTGCCTCGATGATTTAGTGGTCGCTTTAATTTTTCATGAGAGATTTGTGATTAAGCGGCGGGTTCAAAATGCTATTCGAGCCACGCCATAGAATTATTATTTTGCTCGTATTTCGCGGCATTGATCAACTTTATGATTCTTTCTGAAAATTTCGACTTTTCTGTGAACACAGAACGGCCTTAAATTAATACACGATCGATTGGGCTCGATATGTTTTATGACTGGGAAACGGCGCTGAATATTTTTCAACGCGTTCAGTAACGTTCTGACGACATTTTTAGTTAATTTTATACCGAAATGCGCGACACTCCAAGGGGCGCTTGGCTATTATTTGTTTTTTGTCTGTTTATAATTAGAAGTCGTACTGATAATGTCAATCGAAAAATGCCATTGATTGGTGGAAATTAACTTAATACAGTTGTGGACATTATTTTATTATTTATGAACCTCGAGTGAATTTAAATGAAATTGATTATATCAATATTGAGATTAAAGAAATTTGTTGTTAAATATTAAAGATTTTTGTAGAATAATTTTAAGTTCGTTTTGTTTTGTTACAAAATTGATTATAAAGTGTATTTGCGTTTGCAAGTTAGCGTGGTTTTCGATAAATCGAAAGAAAAAAACTTGAAATTACAGCGAATATTGGTCGCAAAGAACTAATTTTAGATCTTAAATTATGCCAAAAATCAATAAGCACGATAATTTGTGGCAATAATTGTAATATTAACTTACAGCTTGTGATAATGGAAAACACACAGTTCGTGTTGTATAACTTTTTTATTTTTCATTCAAAAACACAAAGACATCTTAATATAATAATCATCGTGTCATTATAATACAAATAATTGTTATACAAACTTACACGTTAATCAAATTCAATACAGACAATAAATATTTACTGAACAATTGTCATTTATTCATGCCGTCGACGTATTAAACAAGCGAGCAACGTTGATTAAGATATTAATAGAACGTAAGTAAAATATATACTCATGCATATTTAAGTTTCGCTTTTAAACAAACTGGCACAAAACATCCCCGGCAATTTTACTGTCCTTTCATTTATCATTGATCGCGAAATGCGCAAATGAAAAGCCGGACGAATATGCTTCAATATCACATTAGTTGGACTACTTAATTGTACATTTAGCGAAGACAGAATAATTTGACGAAAACGAATCGATAGCGATAAAATTTGCACGAAAAACGAGGACGAAATGAAAATGCGTTGATTAAATAATGCGATAGATAATGTGGGCATAATCAGAGTACGACCCCAAATGTCAATAAAGCGTCATTTCCCAGGCACGAGTAAGTCGGAATGGTTGTGATAGTGGCGGCCGCGTCGGCAATCAGATCGCGTGATCGATACCGAGCATTAACAGACGGAAACGAAGAGCGGGAGGCGGATCGGTTCACCCTTTTAGCTGGCAGTTTACAGAACGGAAAGGACTCGGGAGTGGTATAATTATACCCGGGAGACGCGCTCAGTGTTTGATACAGTTATCAATTATGTAATGACAGGATTGACATTATTCAACTCGACAATTCACGGATTCACCGGTGCATTTCCAAATCACGTTAACAATCCGCGGTTCATGCAGTTTCAACGCAACTATTTGCCGGCCGAAATAAATTTTATTAATGAATTCATGCGCCCTTGCGAGCATTTCAACAGTCGCTCTTCTCCGACGTTGTATTCGTAATCGGATTATTATAATTATAACGGGCTCGTAAAAATGGGTTAATTTTATTCCGAAGGATAATGCATTCGTGGCGTCAATTGAATTGCAAAATCTCCGGAAATGTTAATTATAATTGGTAAACGGCTTTTGTTAATTAACTCAAATTATCGATTCCGTAAGATCCTAGGAGATGATGCGCCGACTGGCCGTTGCTCGGACGGTATTGTTTCTTTGTGCATTGGTCAATTTAATACGATGCATATTAACGAAACACACTTATGCGTGTCGCCGCATAACCACCAAAATTGCTTGATCGGTATCATTCAAAAGAACATTATTATACGCAATTAATTAATGACACGTTACTCCTATACCAATGATTTATTTCATTTTTCTTTAAAGCACACCAAATCAATAGAACCTCTTTGTTCACTTGCGAGTAATTAATTTAGTAATTATTTCGCAATTAAAGTGCATTAACCCTTAAACCCGTGGATTATTATTAGCATTTGTATGCTCAAGATCTATGGATCGTAAACTAGGCGGTTTGCGCCGAGACATAAATAAGGCTTTATGATTTGTTAAAAAAGGACTCAAGGAAATGTTGGCTCGCGATAAACAAGTCGAGGTCCGGCGTAGTATCGAAATCGTTATACGCGTTTAATTCATCGAACGACAAGAATGAATCGATCGACCGAGAAGCGAGGCGTTTGTCGTAAGGTAAAATATATATATATATACACGAAGAGTCAAAAAATTGCCGCGAATTTGAAATGGAAATGACACGCTCGAAGAGTGCCGCGGAGAAAAAAACGCGCGATCTGTTGTGGCGTCGAGTTCTGGAATTAATCCATAATCGTGACGTGGAAAGTAAATGGCGAGTCGTAAAATGGCTGCGGGTTATTTATTAGTCAGTGTCAACGACTACACTTCGGTAGCGGCTGCTCGCAAATTATTCGCATCATGCGCGACCGAGGAGCAACTAGGGACTCAATTATGCGTAGCGACAGCCGAATGCCAACTACGCTCAGTGCTTATCGGTGTAATACACGCGGACTACGAAATAAGTTAAACCGGTGTCGAGCAAACCACGTTGAATTCCACGCCAATCGTCCGACCATCCCAGTCGGTTTGATTAGTTATTGACTCTTTTTTCACTCGCCTCCTACGCATCTAATAGAGATTGATTGTTCGCTTCAACATGCTTTTCAAATTGATTCAATGTAATGAGAGCAAATTTGTCATTCAAATAATTATCCGTGTCTAATTTTTATATCATTTTCATTTTTACCGTACAACGTACGTTGTTCTCTGTTCGTTTGTTCTTAATATATTGTCGGCTAATTTTTTAAATGGCGTAATATAAATTGTCTGAATTAAAAGTATCTGGGAATGGTTTTAAGTATACACTTTGTAATTGCTCATTAAAAGGAATGGCAATCTAACTTGGTTTTCATGAAAAACTATTGTTGGATTTTGCACAATAAAATAATGCCATTAAGTCAAATGGACATGATGATAGCTATATATACCTGAAGGCCATTGTGTATTGACATTTCACTCGGGGTATATATGTTATAGTTTATTGATCCCTCGAGTTGGATTATGTAAAATGTTCACTTACGATCAAACGAATATCGATTATCAAATTTAAAATTATTTGCAAGCGCAACATTTTGAGGAGGCTCGCATTTTTAACAGGCGCAATTTTGTTTTTTATTTATCACGGGCGAATGTTTTTCTCGCAAAAAACACGCTATATAAAACGTGCAATCAGTCAATGCAACATAATCCCTTCAACTTACGGTTGGCATGGGTTCAGACATGGGCATTTGCTTTGCCCTTTCCATGGCTCCGGCTACTTGTTGTTGATGCTCTTGTGACAGAAACGGCATTATATTGCCGATTATGGAGTTCAACCTTTTGAGAATTTCATTCTGCAAAATAAAGGAAAAGTTTGTAAGAGACGTTGTTATATATGTTTAAGAATCATACATTTATTATAATATATACGACGAATATACGTTGTAACATAATATGAAAAAGTTACAAAACACTCGACTATAAAATCGCGAAACAACTTTCACAAACTACATAAAATATTAAAACAATTCGTCATATATAATATATATATATATATATATATATATATATATATACATGAAATAATAATACATTCAATTACTATGTTTTCATAAAAAAATAGCCCCTTTTTAGAATTCTTCTTCGCGAAGCATATTAAGCAAATAGACCTTACAAGACTAGAAACTTATTTAACGGATACTTTAGGTATAGTTCAGCAAAAGACCTTCAACGAGGGACGGATTTCTGTAAATATACCAGTTAATCGGCTAATAAAAATAGACTGACGTGAACTTTTTCTCGCGCGAAATGGTCCTAATTGGCCAACGCGACTGTTTTGACAAGTCATCCGTCCGTGATTTAACTCAGCGATCCCAGCACCGAGTGAGACCTTTGTTGTTTATATCTACGAAAAGAAAATTGCAGTCTAAGACCTGTCACCGAGAGCCTATCTTCTCTGTCAACGACCAAATCTATTTTGGTCACGAAATAAACGACGCGTCGTTAGCACGCGCAACAAACCTCTAGCAATATTATTACAGACGCTTCGACGATGCAAAACACTCGCAACACGCTTCCGTGATGTTTTTTTTAAAAAGAAGATTAGCTAAAAAACAGTCCATTTCTAACGAAAACTTAAGTACACGAAGTGTTAACAAAATAATAACACTTTTGCCAGATGCTCATTGTCATTGCTTGTTTATTTTTTTAATGATTAATATTTAACATAATGAAGTAAAACAAAACGCATAAAAAATATCTGTTCGAAAATCAATACGAAAAGTGCATTGTAAAGTCAAGTTGTGTGTATTAAATTAATAAAACGTTCGCCGAAACAATCATAACGTTGTTGTTGCAGAAAAAAATATTATTCGTTTTGCTACCGTTGTTTGTGGAGATAAAAAATAATTCACAAAATCAATTAACAGTATTCTTTAAACAAAGTAAAACGACGAATGAACCTAACATACTTTCGCGTGTATTTTTTATTATTTTACTTTATCACTATAAGAAAAAAGTGACTCGTTTAAGTCACCCGCTGTCTTAAGACAAGGTATTGTGCATATTTGATCACTTTGCGTCTTAAATAAGACACATATAATATATTTTTAACAGTGATCGTGCAGTAATAATGATATTTATATATAAACAACTATTTGTTAATCGTATCTTCTAAGTGTTAAATAATCAAATTTACACATTTTTAATATTCAGGTACAAATATATATAATTTAATCGTGTCTATTTATATAAAATTAAACGTCTTTGCTAAAGTTTCTGAATCATTAATAAAACTAGTCTTGTTTTGAAAGGCAATTTTGCATGAAAACAATTATTCTTTAAATAATGATTGCACGATCCAAAAGACTTATCGAGCTTTGCTCCAAATGTCTTTTTCGAACTTTTATTCGTGCTAGTGTAATGATCGTATGTTAATTTAATAGCCAATGATTTATAATGCTTTGTTCTCTTGCGAACTTTGCACTATGCGATAGCAATGCATTAGCTTTGTATTTTGCGTTAGTCATTGCAACGCCTGTCTATGTCAGAAAACTTTTTAGTTCAGTTTAGTCATTTTAAAAGTTTATGCTAATAAATAGTACAAACAGGGACAGTTTGTCTAAAATGATTGTCATAATTGAAATGTAGAGTGGTCGGTTATAACAAGTGAAAATAAATGTAGTATATTTCGTTAAATAATAAAAAACTTTCTAAGGATATGTATAAATATTATTTTACTTGTTGCGATTAAACAATAATAAAGTGGTTTTCCTGTACTAAGAAAAATAATTTTGAACGTTACTTTTTGCACGGCAAATACGTTTAAATATATATGTATATATTATATATAATATTTAATACCATTTAGTTTTTAGAATAAATGTTCTTTATATATGAAACACGAGAAAGGACAAATGGCAATAAATTGTGTTTTATGATAAATTGAATCAAAAATAAAAAGCTTTCGTTTCATATTTTCTACCGCATTCAAGTAATTATAGTTTAAATTAACTAGGAAATTAATTAAAAGACGGATCCGGTATATTTGTTGAAATGATATCCGACAGAATTGTTCCATTTATCGTGTGCAAAATTGTTCGCAATAAGAAAATCTTTCGTATAATGAGTGGGTGAGTTTTAAGGGTGAGACAAGAGTGTTCAACTTCATCGAATTGAAGTGCTCGTGGGACTGCTTGTAAAAGTAATTACGGTCTTATCACTCGTCGAGACTGGAGATTCAAGAGCAAAGGAAATCCACTTAGTGCTCCGCGAATAAACTTGCCTGGTGCGTCGCCTTCCGACAACCGTAAATACTGCATCGCGTCATCCTCCCCCCAGCCTGCAACTGCTATCAGTTTTCATTTCTACCCAATTCATTTCGCGACAATCCCTCGTCGCTATTCATGCTTTTCAAATTAAGATAAGGACGTAACACCAAGGTGACGCGCATTGAGTTTTATAGCGCGTAACTATGCCCCCGAACTCGATGTTCATTTTTAATCGTACGTTACGAACAATGCAAGAATAAATAATGAATTGAACGTTTCTGTTTATTCGACGAATGTTTCGTGCTATAATACCAAAGATTATTGCTTACTTTATCCCGATACGCCGCTTAGATACGGCGACAATATTATTTATTCATCGTTTCAGAACGCGTGATATAATCCGGATTTTCCGTCAATTAAGAATCGAACCCGTCTGGGAGTACGGCTAATGACTAACTTTGTGATAGTCATAATTATAATTAAACGCCCGAAAGACTTTCGTATTTCATGACTTCGTAACATTGCTTAAGCATTTGCGTAAAAAAAAGTAAAACTATTATCATAAAATTCAAACGATTGCTCCCGCGAAAATAATTTTGAAAGGTTATAATTACCTGTTTATGAACTTCCATGTTAAGGCTGTAGGACATCTCGTAATACTGCGAACAAAGAAACAAAAAACGAACATGAAACACTGCGCATAAAAATGTAACGTTCGAAAAAACGTGTAATCAAATCAATAAGCTTTATCGCTAATGAATTTAGTTTTACATCAGCGTTTCTTATGCAAGTCGAACGCAAAGTTTACAGATTTTTTTCTCCCTTTCTTTCTCCGTTACGCCATTGTTATTTAAATTCCCGAATTATCTTCTCGTTAAAAGTTCGAGCCCAGGCTAATTTTACATTTCGGGAATGTCGGAAACCCGAGAGCAAAGAACAAGAGTCAAATAAATCACGCAATTAACCCCAAAAAATGCGACCGCGACGAACAAAACGAGAGCCGCGATAAATGACGCAGCTGTAGCATCAACGAAATTACGTTTCGCGTCGCAATCGATTTCGCGGGGGAGAAAAAAGTTCCCGTCGTCGAACGCGAATAAATCAATTAACAAGTTGTTTCAGTTTTAATGAAAAAAACGCTGGAGCGTGGAAGGGGTCGTGAAAAATGCTGAGGTTGGTCCTGCGAATTCATTTCCAGCAGGCGGCGGTTGGACGCAATAAATCTCGTCTCCTCTAGGTGACTTCCTTTTTCACCAACTAGTGATTAATCGCGCTTAAACTAGTCACCACCGTACCAATTAAGTCCACTCCGAAGTGAAGAATGAGTCGTCCCCGTGGCGACGTACTTTCCTGCGGGGTTTAAAGTCAAGTTCAGGATTAACAGACAAAGACGGCGGGCGATGGTAACTGCGGAGGAAAGGAGAGACACCGAACGAGACGAGGGAGAAGGAACATCAATGAATTAGTATCGACCGCGGGTGAGCACGTGCCCACCGTGTGAACGCCGATACCTCGGAACACGTGTGTAAGCTTCATTTGCCAATGATCCCCTCATTTCGGCTGTAACGCCGCGACGTTTACATACAACGTGTGTATCGTTTACGTCAACTAATTGGCACGCAAAGCACCAATGAAGGCTACATTTTCTCGGCTGGCGTAATTTATAAAATTTGATCCCGAGCTCGATAAATGGCATTTAACGCGATTAGCACGTGGATTAGACAATTTGGAACCGGGGGCGTGCGGTTTCAAAATTCGAATGCCTCGCTTCGAATCATTTGAGTTTGTTATTATTATCATTATTCACGCCCATCTTGATTGGCACCCGAAATCCTGCTTCGCGTTAAACTGGCTTTGACCACTGCGTTAAAGCTTGGATATTGGACTGAATGAATGGTGCTGTCAGTCAGGATTCTTGATCTTTGAAGTGGTCGAACCATTCTGTTTTTGGGCTTTGGCTTTTGAAGAAGATTGCAGCCAACACTCTGCGCGAAACTTATTCGGGCCGGTGTGCATCTTGACGGTAACAAATACAGAGATAACTCGTGTTCCTATCTAAGGTGTAATATATTACAGAAAATTGGTTCATTCGGATTTTGAGATTCCTTCTCGAAAATAAACATTTTAACGGCAGACAGTGGAACGGCCACGGTAATTTAACGGTATACTTCATCACGGTATGGATAATTTATTCGATTCGATGTTCTTAGTTTTTATCTTAATAACACTTAGAAGAAAACAGACGAAATTGCCCATTCATCGACAGGGATAGATCTTTTGGACAAAAGCAACGGATAACGAGAAATGGCGTTTGAAACGGCAAATGGCATACTTGAAAATAAATTAGTCGCCGGTGGAAATATGTTGACGAGCCACACCTAATAAATACTAAGGCGCGATGAGATGATGGCACGGATAGATTAATCTTAATATAAAAGATAAGAGCGTTTTGACAAGAAGTTAAAAATAAGATCCGCGATAGTGGCGTTTGATAAATCGCAGTCGGTGCGACGATCAAGGTGCAAGCTCGATAAGCAAGCAGGCGCGGGTATCGTAAAAATGCAGCATCAAATTATGGAAAAATAAAAAGCGGAACCAAGACTTGCGGAAGAGACACCGCGACAAGGGTAAAGAGATTTACGAGCTGACGAAGAGCGTTGAATTTTGCATCGCGGAGCGAGCGAGGATGAAGAAGGGAAGATCCAGCCGCGATGATAAAAATGAAAAGGACAATATGGAGAATGACGGCATCTGATAAATAGTCCTTGTTGCTGTGGAGGAAAAAAGATAAAGTTTCGTGCGCCATAAAGCAGTGGGAGTGCCGGAACGGGCTACCAGGGGAAACAAGTTATGAAGTCCAAATCCAGCGCAATGGTTTGTTTAGAAGAATAGAGGTTCGCAAGAATCGCATGCAAAAGCTTTGATTAGATGTAGATGCTTTCATGATTCGAAACAGGCGTCACTCGTACGAGATAGGGAATCAAATGAATAATAAATAACGTGACACACGAAAAACCAAATACACGTATATGCGTGTTTGTGTGCGATGTTGTTATCAACGATATTAAAGTCAACCGTACATTTATTGTAATGACTGCCAGAAATAAGTTTATGCGAATCATTGAAATAGTCGTGAGCCATGTAGACAACTGTTTGAGGAAATTGAATCGTATGTGTTTAATATTTATAACGACGCGGCACACACACCATGGAATATCGTATTGGTTTAGCGAAGATAAGACTCGCGTCAAATGGAATGTACAGATCGATATCAAAGTAAAAGAATCTTATTCCGTAGTCGTATCTGCTGTGAACAATATCATATAAACCAAGTGTCAGATTGAGTGCTCATTTGTTCATCAAATTAGCACACGGCTTTACGGCGTGTCTGTGTGTTAGTACCGTACACTAGTTTTATACGCGCGTGTAATGCGAATCTTGAGCAAGTATAACGCCCCGTAATAATTCGCATCAGAATAATTTACGTGCCGAAGCGTCGTAACCCGCGGCGCAATCCAAATCCGGCAAACAATAGTCACGCAAAAATAAAGTTGGCCGAAGAAACGTTGCGAGGGTGGTTGCAACGATTACATTGAGGAAATGAAATAATAAGAGAAACGTCGTTCGATGCGTGTACCCGATAATCCCAATACCCGGAGCGGATGGCATAAAGATGCGGCGATATAAAAACGTGCACTTGACGCCGCGGTTGTTTAGTCTGCAGATGAATCACTACAGGTGACCAGTCAATATCAGCGAATCTGGCGATATTTCGTTAGCAAACTCGAAAGTGACTTCACTTATTACAGCCGAACAAAACACAAACGGGCCCCATAATGTTATACGTTGGAATCGATTAAAAGATTCCTATCGAGGAAACCATAAATAAAACAAAGCGATAACTTTGTAGGAATTTAATCTTAAAGCATCGTTAATTTTAATCGCAAAGTGCTTTATGAAGAAATCGAAAAAACAAAGGAGTCTCGACTCCGATTCTTTTGTTTGCATCGACTAGTCATCTTGCTTTGAATGTAATAGAGTTTTTCGATGATAGCTCTCAATTACGCTTATACGCGTAAATTTATTATTCCACAAAATAGGCCGATAAAAAAGCCACCCGTACTATTTCATATTCCGAACGCAGGAATGTTTCGAGTTCGTGCAAGCGGCTGAGAAAGTGCGAAGTCACTTTAAAGAGGATACAATTAATGCGAAGAAGCCAAGGCATGGTTTTAGTGGTCGAGCAAGTATGATTATGCCGGATAGAGTGTAAACACGAAGACGAGCAGACGGCGCAGACAGGCGCGAGAGAGAGGGAAATAGGCAGACGAGTTTGAGGAAGTACGTTGGAGTTGGAGCCGACGTTTCGTGCGCGTGTGTGGCGTGTGTTCGTACGGTTGAGCCGACGTACACGCTGATCGCGCCAAGTTAATAGCAGTGCCACGGGAAAAGCCGTTTGTAAATCCTTACCATAATATAGTGCCTCTGCAACTCAACCTTCTCCGTAGCAAGCTTCTCGCACTCGAGCTTCAAACTGAAAAGAAAAACAGATATTTTAGAACCCAGTCTCGAATATGATGCGAACGTTATACCTGACATAATGACACGCTTTTATGTCGCGCTAAACGCACGATTATTCATGTTGAACTCGGAACAGATTAAATATAAAGTTGGTTCTCGGGAATAAGGCGAATGCTTTGTGCGTAAATTATTTATGAACCAGAGAATCGCGACCATCGTCGGATTTATGTTATTTTATTTTTGCTCTTGCTTCGTAGATATAACGTTCAGCGTGTTAACGTATAATATCAGTTGATTTGCGGTTTATATATTTCATTTATATATGCGTACATACGAGAATACCTATCAGCTAAGACGATTGTATAGTTTAAATGCGATCTTATGTTGCATTTGAAACGGTCACTTTTAGATTTGGGTATCAATGATTGTATCTAAAGAGATATGAACAAATTAAATAAATAATAATCTGTGTAGGTTAGCGATTAAAAATGGTTTCATTTTTGGCGCTTCATTTATTTGCATCTTTTGAATAGTATAACACGGTGTACTTATTAATTTTGAAATATGCATGTCTTTATCAAATATGTATTTATTAAAAAATAAATAAAATTAAAATGTGTCATAATAGTGTTATTAACCTCACAATACATAATGTCTTAAAATTGTTTTAAAACTAATTGCATACAAATTTAAACCGAATAACTACTTAATATTCTAATACATGAAATGAAACGAATTTAACATAAAATTACGTGATTTTGAACAATGCTCTTCAATTGACAAACTGTATGACAAAAAAATATTGAGCAAGTTAACTGGTTTGAACAGTAATTTTGATACAAAATACATTTTCTCTGTGAATTATATACGATTTTAATATTCATTTTATTAAGTCGTTTTTAAAAAACTTTCATGAATAAAAAAAATTCATACATTCTATAATAACAAATACTTTCGTCTTCCACAAAATGCATTATACATGAGCAATTCGTCATTGAGATTCTTTAATTTTCTTAATAATCAAACAAATATACAAAATGCGTATATTGAACTTTATCCATCGAAAAAATTTTGTCATATTTAGTTAATCTTTGATTAACGTAGTCACCAAAAGTATTAATATATACGAACAAGCGATTTGATTGTCATACGTTGACTATAAAGTTGTTGAATAAGTCAATTTAAGGTTAAATGTTGACAACATTATTGACAAATTTAGACAATTATATTTACCGTTGATATATTCGCTGTTTCAGACAACCCTTCTTTTTTC
>JABFQC010000182.1:0-33978 GCA_022817085.1 Psilanteris sp. ZL-2020
GATGCGGTCTTTGATCGCGTCCCCCACGGAGAAACGAAGGGCCTTTGCCCCCACCCACTTATAAAGGATCTAATAAAAAGTGTTGGTAAAGACCTTACGATTGTATTTTGTGCGTTGAAAATTGAGAAAAATTATACGTATTTAAAATTTTTAAATCTAGAAACTTTTTCAAGTGCTGCATTATTTTTGCATCCACGAAATGTTATTATAAATATAAAACTACCTCTCAACAGAAGCTGAAAAATGTTCGTACAGATGATCAATAGTATATATATATATGTATGGAATGATGAAATAATGCCTAAAAAGTTGGAGTAGAAATTATGTAGCTCCGGATAATACATATATAACGGTATATTATATATGTATTATTTATATATATACTTTATTTAAATATCAGTCTTTTGTTTCAAAAAACATGCAAAATTTTCTATATAAAATAGTCTTATTTTAACTTAATATTATATTCTGTTAGAGGATATATTTATGTAATAACTTTCTCAGAAATGTTATTAATAGTTAGAAGTTAAGCTGTTTAATTTCAAAATTTAATATATATAAATAATATGTTCAAGATTATATTATATATATATATTATATTCCGAGTAAATTCTACGAGGGAATAATACTATTAAATATAATAATATTTTTATAATATTATACGAATATAAGACACGAGAAAACTGTTGCAAGTCTAAATATAATGAGAATATATTATTTTCAATTATGAAACTTTGCATTGCAACTAGTATAATGAATCAAAATATACAATAAATATGTTTTAAAATAAAAATAAAATTTTTTCTTAATCTTATTTCCGATTTATATGTGAATTATTATATGTATATTCTATGTAATTTTTTTTTTTCAATATAACTTTGGTATAATGTCTATCATAGTATATGCATATGAATGTAAACAAATTTCGAATAAATATGATTCATAAGGAAACGTACTATATATTTTTTTTCCTGAAAGAAAATAAACTTGCGCCCCCTGCGCCATCCTTTCTTCATTGTCGAGCTCGAGATATTCGAGAGAGACATCTGTTATTCCCGCCGAAAGTTCGAGTTAACAGTTAACCAAGTAGGCTTTTCGAACTTTCGGTATAAAAATTCAGTATAAGATAAATGTTTAAAAATATTTTATAAATGTCAAACTACAAAAACTAATGTAAATTTAAATGCAATGAAATTGATATATTCATTTTTTTTCTAAACTTCGTAAAAATCATGGCGAGTTTTGGTGATCGTATCGTGGTTTTAATTGACATGGATTGTTTTTACTGTCAAGTTGAAGCAAAATTACAACCGGAATATAAAGGAAAGCCCCTGGCTGTAGTTCAGTATAACCAATGGAGATTAGGAGGGTAAATTATATATAATAAAAAACAAATTATTACAACAAACAGAAATATATATGTTACTTGAGTATATTGTTTAATTTTAAAAATATAATAAGTTATTGTTATGTTTAAATTATAATGTATAGTATAATTGATAATTGATAAGATTAATTAAATACATGTTATATATTTGTAAAATATTCATCAAATGCTTGTAATCTTTTTTAGTAAAAAATGTACATATAATAATAACATTCTGTTGAATTAATTATTAGAATAATTGCAGTCAATTATGAGGCTAGAGACTTTGGAGTAACTCGTCATATGAGAGGAGATGAAGCTAAAGCAAAATGTCCAGATATAGTTTTGGCTATTGTTCCAAGTTTACGGGGAAAAGCAGATACATCAAAGTTGGTTTTACTATTTGTTTTGTTATTGAAAATAAATAATTAATGTTAGTAATCATTGTTTCTTATTAAAAATCAAATACCTTAGTTTTTCTAAAAAATATATAACTAAATTTTCCTTTATTAACGTATTTAAAATATTATAAATGTATAATATAAATTGCAAATTTATGTTTCAATAATTTACTCGAAAAAATAGACATTTTAAAAAGCATTTTAATTATGTGGAAACTTCAGGTACAGGGCTGCTGGAAGAAGTGTTATTGAAGTTCTAAAATGTCATTGTAGTAAAATAGAACGTGCCAGTGTTGACGAGGCTTATTTAGATATTACTCAACTGGTAGAAGAAAGAATGCTCCATATATCCAATGTTAATAACGATTTGGCTCAGAAATTGAATAATACTTATGTTGTTGGATATTCTGAAACTGGAATCAATGATGAAGGTAATATGACATATATATAACAGTATAATGTAATTTGTTTAATATATAAAATAATTATTTTCATATATTTTAATTTATATTAAAAAAAATTAACATTCAATTGTACATATATAATATATAATCATATGAAATATTTTTATGCTTTTTTAGACACTTCCTTTAAAAAATGACATCAGTAAAACATTAAATTACATCTTCAAATATATTTTCAAGTAATATATAATTTAATGAAACATAATTATACATTCTATAATGTAAATTTTATACATTTAATCTGTATTTAAATTTAATTATTAATAACTTATTTATTATGCATATGTTTAGTATTTATAATTAATTAAAGATATGAAATATATTACATGGTTGGTGCATTTAATAATTTTTTAATTTAATATTTTATTATTTAATATATCATGTATAGTTGTTCAATATATTTAATATATAAATTCTAATAATTTATTTCTTTACCTATGTGATTATTTAGATAAAAGGAAAACTGGGATGCAAGAGTGGTTACAAAGATCTAATGAAGTTAATGATATCCAAGCTAAGAGACTTGCAATAGGGGGTTTAATAGTGGAAGAAATCAGAGCTGATATATTTGAAAAAACAGAGTATAAATGTTCAGCAGGGATATCATACAATAAAGTATAAAACTTACAGATTCTTTTAAATTGATATGATTATTATATAAAAAGAACATTTAATTATATATAAAATAATACATTAATGTATTAGCTCTTTAGCACAGAATATATCTTTGATTAATTTATGAATTATAACTCATTGCTATTCATCCAAACAGACAGATTATTTGAAACGTAATATTTTTTAAATAAATAATTTTAGATTTTAGCAAAATTGGCCTGTGGTTTACATAAACCAAACAAACAAACAATTCTACCATATTCTGCTGTGCCTTCACTGTTCTCAACTCTTCCTGTGAAAAATGTTCGAAATCTTGGTGGGAAATTAGGAGATATAGTTATAGAGTCATTAAAATGTAATGTTATGGCTGACCTTCTACAGTATTCTTTACAACATCTCCAAAATCGATTCGATGAAAAAACAGGGTGATTAGATTTGAATAATTTGTAGTTTATGAAACAATTGTTTAATATTGAAGTGTTAAAGCCAAAGTAAACAAAAAATTGATATAAATTATTATTTACAAAATTATATTTATTAGAATTGAAATTATTTAATCATGGTACTTAACGAATAAATTAATCTTAAAAAAATACCAACAGAATTATACATGTTATTGTAATAGTGTTATGGATTTACTATTAAAAACTTAATGTTTACAGTTTGTGGTTATACAATATTGCTCGAGGTATTGAGCACGAGCCTGTAACAACGAGATTAGTTTCCAAATCTATTGGTGCTTGCAAACAATTTCCAGGAAAACAAGCACTTACAAATATAGAAATGGTAAAAATATATCTTATATAAGTTTACATAAATACAATTTTATTCGTTATAAATATTTTTAGTAGATGTCATATATTTGTTAATGTAATTATAATATTTTAATGATAAAATTACATCTTTTTTGTTTAATTTTTGCTATATCCTTTTCTAATCACCTTATAATAATATTGATTTCAGTTAAAACATTGGCTTGGCGAATTAGCTGCTGAAATTTGTGAGCGACTAGAACAAGATAATGAGGAAAATGAACGTCGCGCTACTCTATTGACATTCAGCTATCATTATCAGCAAAATAATTCTATCGTTTCACAATCAAGATCATTACCATTGAATTCATATAAACAAGAAAAAATGCAAAATCAATGTTATGAATTGATCATTAAAATTCAACATCCAATAACGTTTTTAGGATTATCTGCTGGTAAATTTGTGCGTGCTAAAGGCAATGAAAACATCGGAAATTTCTTCAAAAATGACAAAAGTGATATTTTGCATAAATCTAACAATGATAAAATTAATACCAAAGATACTCGAAGTGAAACTGTACAAAAAATTGAAAAAGATTCAGAGGTCAAAAAAATAAACAAAAAATTTGACAACCATGCTCAAAATAGTAACAAAGAAATCAATAGTTTTTTTAAATCTCTAATAGAAGAAACTAAAATTGTGGATATTAAAGATGAAATTGTTAAAGAAACAAAATATAATTCTCAACTTAAAGAAACAGAAAAAACAGATAGTTGCAATGATATTCATTCTACAAGTAGCAAAGGATTGCATAGTTTTTTCAAAACAATTAATGGCGTTCAAACTCCAAAAACAAAAACAAAATCCACAAATGAAAAGAACGACGCAATAAGAAATTCAGATAATTTGAAGAAGTCATTTTTTGTAAATATGTTGAAAGAAGAAAAAATTGATGACAATAAATCAGAATGCAATATTTCTAATTCAGAATCTTGTTCAACAAATACTGCATTTAAAGAAGATTATGTTGCAGTTAAGTTGCAGGATATTTTTCCTGATTTAGATAATATAGATCCAAATGTCTTAGCATGTTTACCTCAACAGCTGCAAAGAGAAGCTAATATGTTAATGAAAAATCAGAAGCATCAAAAATCAGAGAAAGTGTCACCAAAGATAGGTAGACCGAAGAGCGGAAAGATAAAATTAGCGAAAAGAAAAATGAGTGAGGAAAATTCAATAAACAGATTTTTCATCAAGACTGGAAATACCAATAAAATTGGTGATAATTTTCATAAGTGTGACCAATGTGGTCAACTTGTTTCAATTGAAAAAATATATGAGCATCAGGATTACCACCTTGCTCAACATTTGCAAAAAGTTGTTAATAAATCTGAATTAAATTTAGAAGATAATAATAAAAGAAAGAGAAGTTCCTCCGAATGTTCTCCACAGAAAAAATCTGCAGAGAGCAATGTGGAAAATACGAAGAAAAGGACATTAACATCATTTTTTATGTAAAAACATTACAGGTTTAATTATTTTATATATATTTATATTGAAAGATTGAAAAAGTTTGCACAGAAAAATATATTTTTAATAAAAAATAAATTATTTTAAATAAATAAACATGTTATCATAGTAATCATTTTTATTTTATAATTGTTTTACAAGAGATTCATTGTGATATTAAGAAAATAAAACAAAACAATTATATATATAAAAATCATAATTTTTCGTTATTTAAGTATAATTACTTTGATTATTATTAATATAAATAGTTCGCACTAATGTTTATACATGATTCATTAGTACAATATTTGTTTTTGAGACTTTAATATATAAAATGACATAGATTAAAGTATAATTCATTTAATGTGCTTAGATACTTTTATATAAATAATATCAATCAATAGTTTATTCAGATATTACAAAGTACTTATATAATTAGATCTTAAAAGCACAAATTTAATATCGATTTCCTCTATTATACTGACTCCCGCCTCTTTGATAATTAGAATTACGATTTCCACCACCTCCCCCTCCGCCTCCACCTCCACCTCCTTGATTCCACCCTCCTTGAACTCTTCCACCTCTCTGATAGTTGCTTTTGTGGTGATCCTGGTAATTAGTTCTTTGATCTTCATATCCTCTGTGCGGATCTTGATAATTACCACTTTTCTGATAATCATTCCTTTGATTTCCTTGAAATCCTCCACTTCTGTTATCACTATAGTACGTTGTTCCACCCGATCTGTTTTGACTTTGATAATCATTTGTTTTTTGATCATGTTGATAGTTACTTTTCTGTGAATTTTGATAATCTGAACCTTGGTAATTACTGGATAAAAACACTCCTATTGGTCCTGGAGTACTGGAATGTCCACCTCCTCGATTATACCCTGAAGAATAATTTCCATGTGATGATTGAAAATGTCCACCTACATTTTGACCAAAATTCGCAGATGCATCCTTGCGATCATTATAACCACCACTTTGTTGATTTCCTCCTCTATTGCCTCCTCTACCACCATGATAACCTCTGTTACCTCCTCCACCACCAGCATTGCCTCCACGGCCTCCACTAAATCCACCTCTAAAATTGAAAAATTTGTTTCATAATTTCATTACGATTTTTTAAAATAAAATTATACATTAATAGTTTATTTATTTATGTATTTATTTCGTTAAATAAATGGGTTATCATCTTTTATACAAAGTAAGGTTTAAAATTTAGTTATTCGTTATACTTATAGTTATTCGCGTTTAAAATGTTAAAAAATTTAATTCTTTAAATATTTTTACCTTGATCCTTGACTACCTCCTATTTTATTTTTTTCCCATGGTGGCATTTCTCGAGGAGGTGGTTCTTGTTCATAAGGTCTTCCACCTCTGTCTGGTACAGAACCTATCATTACTCTATTTACTTGACTTTTCGTATTTTTGCGAACTTGCGCATTACTAGTTTTTTCAATAATTGCCAAATCTTCACGCGATGCTAAAACATCAGCCATCATTACATTCGGCTCAACTTTAAGTTTATTTCTTTCTGAATAAAAACATTTATTCAAATGGTCTTCTTTAGCTTTTATTCTATCTGACCACTGAAAAAAAAATCTATTTTGAAGTATATATTAATTAATTTTTAGTTTAAAATTTAATTTTTCACAATATAGTCTAATTTTTTATTTTTTATAAAAATAAATTTTAAAAGTTCGAACAATTAACAAGATATAATGAAAATGATTTAAAAAATTGTTATTTGTTCTTGTTTTAATTTTTTTTTCATAATATAAAGATATTTATATTTATTTGTAGAAATATAATTATAGACTAACGGAAAATGATGTTATAGTAACGTCCAGTCTTTTCACTAACATCTCTCTTCTAGTATGAAATTCGTTATGAAGATTACGATGAAGTTGGTCCAACTTTTCCCATTGTTGGTTTGATAATTCTCCATAAAATAATGGTTTGCTAATTAAATCTTGTGATACAGTCTTCATAACTTCTTGTACCTTTGCTGTCAATTTCTTAAAAAGCGCATCGGCAGATATGTTTTCTGGTGGTTTTTGAAATTGTAACGTAATAAGCATATCTTTTAAATTCTTTGCTGTATCAGATTCATTCTGGAGACAAATATCAATTAGCGATATAGTTTATTGTAAAAAATGCACATATATATATATTGTAAAACATAATTTAAAATACAGAGACTAATGATTATTTCTAAATATCTTGAGTAATACATAATAAAACATTTAAATTAATAATATTTACGTTGTACAAAATTATTCTACTCTTAGACTTAGTTTGATACATTTCTGTATTAGGTATACTCATTTTAATATTATATAAAATAATATATAAAATAATATTATAAAACATATTATGTGTAAGTGATATAAAGATACAAATGAATTTAATATTTTTTACATAAGATAATTTAGAAATATTTTTATAATTAAATATTAATTCTGATTTTTATGTAATTTCAAATATAAATTTTACAATTTTAATTTCCATCGATTTGTCTTCAGGTTCTTCAGCTCTTATCATTTTTGCAGCCATCAATTCAGTAATTAAATAGTCAATGAGAATAATTCTATCTTGTTTATTTATTAATCGTTGATTAAGATTGCCTGTCATTAGATTTTCATTGACACAACCAAGTTCTTTCAGGAAAGAACTTAATTCTAATAAAAAGGTTGTTGATTCTTCTGGAGAAGTTGTAGGGTGGATGTTTTCTTCTATATCAATGAATTCTTTAATTTTGCCAGCTAGCAATGAAATCATATATGTAAAGTGCTCCGATTTAGGACCGATGTCTAATCCTATATGAAACTTTGGTTCATCCACACCATCGTATCTAGAAATATCATTACACACAATAAATAATTTGTTCACAAAATAATCAGAAACATATGAATTATTAACTTATTTAACAATACATATATTGTATTTGTACAGCTTCATTCAATATTATTTAATATATCTTTAAAAACTTTAAATTAATCTTTTTTCTATTTTGTTTTTTTTTTCGTTTTTGTTATAATAGTGAGCAATATTTTTAACCTTAAACTTACCCAGCAGTACTTATAGACCAAATAAGATCGTCAACGTCCATTATTTGAAACTATATATAAATAATAACTTGTAAAAATTGTGAATTATTTTCAAAGGTTTACAATAAATTGATAAAATCAAACTTTATTTGTTGCTTGTCGCTGCGATCGAGCTGTACTTTACTCAGTGTAATCTTATATTATGTATGTTTGCATTTCATATACTATATAACAAGAAACTGAAAACTATAGGAATCCAGATTCTAGAGACAATGTTGCCATAACATACTCCAATTCTCTATATGCAATGTAAATCCTGGTATAAATGAATTTCAAAGAACTTAAAATAATAAACCTTATATCTAAAATAGCCAATATGATTTATTAATGTCAATATCTTTAACAATATATGAAATAGATAACATTTATTTATGTTGTTTTTTACTCTTAAATTATAAATTTTCGATTTGAAATACAATTCGAAATCAAAGTGATATAAATTTAAATTTCATTGTAATTCTTTATTAAAATGAGCAATTTTAATGATCGTTAATAAGCAGTTCACCACCACAATACTCAGACTCGCTATACCAATTACTCAAATTACTAAACCGGTATAGTTTTTATAGATTTTATAAAATTTAATATATTTAGCTTTTGACAGAAAATTATTATATGGCTTAGAATTATTCGACATATATTATTCAATTTCGAATATTTAAATTAGTCACTACAAATTTTGATATTTTGTTCCCAGTAGTGGAAATAAAAGTATATCCAATTCATTTTTAGCGAATACAATTTAAATTGTCCCTTTTTATTTCGCGTTCTGTCCATTTTTTCAATAATAATTATTTTTTGAAATAGTGTAAGTGATGGTTAAAATCGGAATAAAAATCTTATTCGTAGAATTTTCGGACGATTTTATTACGCGATCGCGATGTCTGTGCTCAGTCCGACAAGTCTCAAGTTGGCAAAAGTGTATCCTGAAGGGCTATGCTGACCAGCGTTCCCAACTGTGTAGAAATTTCTACCTTTGTGTCTTTCTTATACACATTATTTCTGTATTGGTCGCGACTACGTATGGACTACTGATAAAAAGTTCCACATTAGTTATTGCTGACTGACTCACTGACTGTTCTGTTCTGCTATCTGCCAGCTATCTGCTGTAGTCTGTTCTTCTGGTTCTGTCTTCTGTGTTCTTCGTTCTGACTTATTGTAAACATGGCTGCCGTTCGGCGAATATGTGGTTCCGAATTGCAAATGGGTTTTAATATTTTTCAGATTATGCGAAATAGTGAGTGATTGCGTATATATAAATGAATATTGTTTATATTATATATAGTAATTATTTAAATAATGTGATGGTTTAGTTCTATTTTGAATATTTATAACCTTAAAATGTTTATTATTTTTTTCTTAATGCTTTATGACTTCTATCCATTATAAAATGAAATATAAAATTTACATAAATTTATAAAAAATAAATTCTTATAAACAAAAAAATTAAATAAATTAAATTTTATAGTTATATATAATAAACAATGTAATATATATATATATATTTATGTCAAGGTGTTGAAATATATATTTATATACTGTATAAAATATGAATATTTTAACTAAGTATAGAAAATTTAATTTTTAGCAAAATTAGATAAATGCATATATTCAACTGTTGCTGCAACTTGGTCAGAAACACCGAAGGGCAGGCTAAAGAAACGAAAAGATGTGGTTTCAAAGGACTTGTCTCGGTATGCACAAATTTATCCAGAATTTATGCCAGATCCTGAGCCAAAATATCGGCAACTTCTTCGAGAAAAATTTGAAAGGAAGGATATGATTGCCAGAAGAAAAGTAGTTGATATTCCAGAGTTTTATGTGGGTTCTATTGTAGCTGTCACAATTTCAGATATTCACGCGCCAGGAAAATCAAGTAGATTTATGGGTATTTGTATAGAAAAAAGAGGTTGTGGTTTGAGGGCAAATTTTACTTTAAGAAACATTATTGATCATCAAGGAATTGAAGTTAATTATAATATGTATGATCCGGTAATTCAAATGATTGAATGCTTGAGGTAATTATAATAATAATAATAATTACAGAAATTAAACACTTTTTTAACAAAATAAATATTTCATCCAAGAAATAAATCTAATTTATAGTAGATAAACATTATGAATAATTATACAAACTATAAAATTGCAAAGAAAAGTATTCAAATTAGATCATTTTATATTTAGTTTTAGTTTATATAAACTATATAAGTTAAGGCAGAAATATGTAGATTATACATTTATAATATGTTGAAATGTCCACTGAAATGGAGCAAGTTACATAGAAATTAACTAGATAATATGCAAGTTATGTAAAATATGTATTATCTAGCTAATTTCTATGTAGCTTGCTCCAATTTGGTGGACATTTCAATGTATTATAAATGTAAAATCTACATATTTCTACCTAATTTCTACCTTAAGCCTTTTCTGTTCTGTTGGGGGAGAAATAATTAAAATATATTCAGGATCTTGGTAAACAAATATTTATGATTTATCAAATATAAATTTTTTTTTTTTAATAATGTATAATTTTTTATTACTTATAAAAAAATAATATAATTTTAGGTTAGAAAAACGATTGGATGACCAATTATATTATTTACGAGATGCTTCACAAGAATACAGTACATTTCCTGTAGATATGGAACAGGAAATATTGCCTGAAGGTAGCAAGGTACCTATTAACAAAACAATCGTACCTTTAAATCCCCCACCTTATACAATGAAATGGGAAAGGAAAGATCTTAAAGGAATACAAACCCCAGGATTAGGTTATAAAAGAACACTTAAAATGATAAAGTTTGCTACACCATGGGAAAAATATGACTTGATGAAAATTTATCGGTACATATGTATATACAAATATTTATTTTTTTTTACTAATCTAATATATTGTGAAAACAATGGTTACTTACATTAAATTATTTATTATCATTATAAGAACAAGTCAAATTTGTTTAATTAATATTAACTTTTTTTTCTTAGAGAAACAATACCTGATGAAGATCGATTAGAAATATTCCGAGAAGTACACGAAGATTTAGATTTATTGGAAAAAGATCGTCGCAAAAAGATTCGTAGCGTGTTGATTTCACGTTCCAATAAAAAGTAAAAAATTAGGAATTTTTGAATTTGTTGTCATTTAACAGTATAAGATAGAAATGGAGAAAATAAATACAGATACTTTATAAAAACAATGAGAATTATATTTGTTTGTCTTTTTCTTGAATGGATATCATGATTTACATGTACATATAAATGATGCTGATTTGTTATATTTACATTCATAAACAATGCATGATTCGCAGCGAATCCAACATAATCAAATTTATCCCTCGTTTCGAGATTTGTATACAAAACATCCTTTGATAAAATCCACCATAACGTACTGTATAAAATAAATTCGTATCAACACTTGTGTGTAGAATTCGTCATAAAGCAAAAGTGATTAAACGAAATGGAAATAAAAGTTGCATGTGGCAACATAATTAATTTTTGTGCTATTTTATTTGCATTATCTTCGGATGGAAAGAAATAAATATTTCTTGTTAATATGAACAATATATTTAAATTACGCTATGGAAATGATGATGAAATTCTTATGATTAACGTTGCAAATGATCATTCATAGGTCAAACATGTATAAAAATTAGCTATTTAGCAATGCAACATTGATCTCTTTCGCTATTTTGATACGAAAGAGCATCTTCACGAGTTGATCTTTAGCAAGTGACGATGTTGAATACCAAACCGGACTATCAGGAACACAACTTCTTTCAGGCAAGAGATAAAAAATATCATTCCGTGTTTTCACGCTTTCAGGACTATAAAGAACAAACAAATAATATATTAATAAAATTATTTATTTGCATTGAATAATACTATGAAATAATAATTATCCATTATAAAGTAAAATTTTATATAAAAACTTTATTAAAGAAAATTTTAATATATATTTATAAAAATTTTTGATTTGTTTTAAGATAAAGAATACAATTATTTATATTAGTAAAAGAATGAAGGATTGAAAGTTGATAAAAAGAGTTAAGAAGTTAATTATGTTAAAATAATATTTAATAATATATTTATAATATAAAATATTAAATAGTAAGAATATATAAATTGTCTAATAGTATTTAAAAATATACTCACCATTTCGATAAATAAAATTCATATAATTTAACTGGACACCTCAAAGGATTATCTTCATTTTCTTGCTGTTCGTAAACTTTCTTTTTCTTTGAATTGGCATCTGTAAATTAATAATTGCAATATGGATGAAATACACAATTTTGTTAATTAATTTAAATAAAATTGTAATTACATTAACTTATGTAAATTTGTGTACATAGATATTAGTTTTCAACGTTTACCTAAAGCAGATTGTGGTGGATAAAAGCGTAGCAAAACATTTCGAGATCCTGGCAACTTGTTTGCTACAGCTGATTGAGGGGCTGCTGGATTTCTTTTCCAGTGTTTCATTATATGTGAAAATGATAACTGCATATGTTCTTCCACTGACTAAAATATAGTTAATTGTTTATTAAAGTATAACAAAATATAAATTATTTACTATAATTGATAATGTATACATTATAAATATTAAATAATAAATTTATTATTTTTTTTTATAAGGAAAGAATGTAAATTAGATTAAACTGTTAACAATATAAATTAAACAAGTGATTATACAATTTACAAAACTAATTAACATTCAATAAATATTAATGTAAATATGATCTCACTTCATAATTCAAACGAAGTACTTTAAATCTAATTAAATCTAATATCCTTGAAAAAATATTTAAAATATTTGAAACTCCCTAAATAATTAAGTAAAATAAATCTAAGAAAGAAAAACCTTCATATTATAAAGTCACTTTCTAAAGGTGATAAAGTTTTAAGCTTATAATACAATTTTGAAAATATTTCTATTTATTACTCACCACTAAGTTAAAATGTTTTGTATTGAAATACATGAGAGTGTTTAACAGTACGTGTGGAGAATGAGCACCTAATTGTTTACTTTCCCATAAATGCTCCTCCTCAACTCTTGTAACAATATATTCTATAAAAAAAATATTCAAATGAATAAAATGGCTTTTTAATTAACATTACATATTTTTTACATAAAATTTACATTTAAAACATACATTTTTCTCAAGAGCAAGAGATTTTTTTTTAGTTTTGAACTCTTAACTTTACTTTAAGTTAATATTACATTATGTAACCAAAAACAAATTCTGTAGAAATGTTTCAGACTTAATGCAAAAACACTTTGTCGGTTATTCTCAATAATTTGAGGACCATAACCCATGTCGAATAAGGATAATTAAATTTAATTATGTGAAAAAGTTTATATTTTATAATGAATACACATATATCTAAAGTTTAAATACTAAAGTAATTTATTTTGTTTGCTAATGTCTCAACCATAAACAAATACTGTTTAGTAATTAGATATTTGGAAACATTTTAATAGTACTCTGTATGGAAATACTTCAAAAATAATGTTCTAATTCAATTTTTGATTTCGTAAGATATTATTAAATGAAAATTATAATATTCGAATGATAAAATAATCCACTATAATTTTTTTTCTTTTAATTGAACTTACGTGCATCATTATATATTTCTGCGAATTTTTTCGCAACTTCATTCAGACAGTCTGTAAATTTATCATAATAAGGATCCGTAAAAATATTATCTATTCTATTATTTTCAAACAAATACTGTTGTATTCCTGGAAATAAAGCAATTTAAGAAAGTTAGAAATTATTTTTACAAGTATTTTAAATATTGTAATATAATACACTGTAATGTACAATATATTAGCCATATTTTTAAAAAAGATTTGGTATAAAAACAATAAAATATGTATTAAGTATAATAACCTGTTTTATATAACTAAAAGTTAATAATTTTTTATATATGTAAGTAAATTATGTAAATAATAATTAGTCTGAAATTTAAAATTTACCTAAACATAAATAATAAATTGTATCTGGAGCATATTCTGATCCATTTGGCTTTTTCGCTTCCTTTACAAAAAGACATAAGGAATAATTAAGTTCATCAGCTGTTAGTTGTAATAGATCGGTTTTAAACAATTTCATTTTTCTTGCTGGAGTATTTTGTTTTTCTAGTTCAGCATTTTTTGTAACAACCTAAAATAATTTTACGAAATCTTATTACAAATATAATATAAAATTATGTTTTATTAATGCTATTTTATTATGAAGTAAAGTTAATGAGAAAAAATATATTTTTATGCTTTTCATAAAAAATACATCATGTATGTATATATAAATATTACACGGTAAGGTGAAAACTATAGTATTCTTATAAGATGATTTGTATGATATATATACTTGTATATGTTTATTGTAGAGAACAATTATTAATTTTATATTATATTTCTCTTTGATTTTTACAATGTTGAACAATTAATTATATATATTTAATTTAACAATATAAATTAAATAATTAATAATATTGAAGAAGTATATACTTTTCACTTTTACTTATTAGTTTACTTCAATGGTGTTTTAAACTTTTATTTATCAATTCAAATTAATATAATATACGATAATAAATGTTAGAAAGTGAAATTAAATACCATATTTTACAATAACATTTTTTTAATATTGTTAGTAAGTATTGTTTATATTAATTTAATGTATTACTTAGTTTTTATAACAAAGATAATGTTTTGACGCTATTATGAATATTATGAAGAAATGCAAATGTTAATTTCAAATGAAAAATTTAAAAGTCAAATTTTTTAGTAAATAATCTTACCCATTGCCGCCAAGCATTAACACCAAGCGTGTATTTTAATGCCATGTTTGCATCAGGACTTTCAACTGGTTCTATAATTTGAGGTTGAGACTCTGTTTGATTATCTTGTTGTTGCATCAGTGATGTGTCTGATGTTGTTGATCTCCTTCCCCGTTTACTAGACATACCTTTTGTTTTATATGTAGATGAACGTTTTTTTCCCCGTGAACCCACCAATCTTTCAGTAGGTGCTGAAAATTATTAGACTATGTACATAATTATTATTTAGATTAGTATGGGGGATTTGGGAGATAAAAAATGTTAAATAGTAATTAATTACAAAATACAATCTTTAAATCAGTATTATGTAGATTAAAAATTACTGGCAGTATAATAAATATTATTAATTACGTGTAATTGAAGGATAATAAAAAAATGTTCGGTTAATAATTATCGAACTTTATCATAAACATCGATAAATTTATGTAAATACTACAAAAAACTGTATTAATGTTTACATTAAAGTTTAGTAATTTTCAATAAAACTTTTGTTTTTTCCTGGAATTATTTTAAATACAATAATAGTTACTGAAATGCCTAATTTTGTAACATTGCTTAATTAAATAATAATTTAATAATTGTTTTACATGCATATAGTTTTACAGTTAAGAATTAATTAAAAATAAAAAATAAGAAATAATAAAACTATCTATACTGAGAAGTAGTTACAAAACAAAACAAACAAAAAATAATAATATCTAAAAAAAAATAGAAATTTAATGAATTAGATTCCAATACAATTTTTACTAAAGATTACTTTTAGAGTTTCAGTTTTAAGTATTATATACATAAATAATATTATTACGAAGAAAAAAAAATTACATTAGTCAATTTGAAAATACTAATTGTAAAATAATATTTAATGTGTTGCTAAATATACAACAAAAATATTTTAAGTTATGTTAATTTAAAACGAAATTTATTATATTTGTAGTAACATGCATATGAAGTTTCAAATGTTAAATTTGAAAGTGTATTTAAATGAATACAAATCTTCTTCCACAATAAATACTTATATTTTTTAATTTAACGATCCTAAACATATCATTTTATTAACAATTGTTGACGTTAAAAAATTTAATAATATAAAACACGTTGATTAAATACCTTTTTAAAATTCATAGAAATTTAATTTTTGAAACATCAAACATAATTATTAATACATATAAATTGCTTAAATATAAAAAATACCTTCATTTTCTAAATTGGCATCTGACTGCGATTGAGTTTGTGTTGGAGTAATTGTGTTTGGTGTTAAAGCTGCTTCCAAATCAACAGCGGGTTCTTCAATTTCACCAGATGCCATTTTTAGTGCCATTTGCAATACATCTTCTTCGAATGCATTGTTAGCATCAACACCCTCAGGACTATAGCTATCACTGTGTACATTACCTTGATCATCACCTTCGACTCTAAATTAAGTTTAAGATACATTCATTTATCTTAATTATTAGTTATTAAACTAATTTTATTAAACACATGTATAATATGACATTGTATAAATTAATAATATATATTTAGTAATAACATTGGATATTATATTCCATTTGTATATAAAAACATGTAAGAAAATTATTTCATATAACAAATATAGATATACATTAATTTCCATACATTAAAAAATAAACCTTAATTTAATTAAAATATGTGTTCTAAAAGTATGTAGTCATCTTCAAAAAATGAAAATATCATTTTATTATTAATAAAGTAATAAATAAATAGACTGGATTAAGTGATCATTACTATTTTTATAATGTATTGCTAAGCAATTATATCTATAATTCACCTGTTTTCATCGCCTGAATCTGAGTCACTTTCTACTTTCTTCTCAGTTGCTACCATTTCTGCCATCATCAAGAGTTCAGCTTCAAATGGGTCGGATGGCATTTTTTCTTGTATTTTTTTGATTTCTTTGAAAATACCTTTTGTGGTGTTTCTCGTTGTGGGGATAAATATAGGAACTGGAATAGGGATAGGAATTGGCACTGGCACTGGAAAAGGCATGGAATACATATGAACAGGAAACGGTACATAAATAGGTACAGGAATAGGAATAACAGGTTTGAGTTCAGCCTCGGTTTGTGTTGCCACTGTGTTCTGTCGTGGCCGAACATATACTCCTTTTGTGTGGGTAATTGGTTTGCATTGTGTCATTTTATTGTGAACTTTAACAGGACTAGAAGGTCTTACAATTACTTGCTGCTTGTAAATGACTTGTGTCTGACCTGTCATCTGTTGAATTGATTGTACACTAATGGAAGGTTTTCCTATATTAGAAGATGTTGGTGGTTCTATAGTTTGTCCATTTGCCATTGATGCAAGGCTAGTTACAGACGATATAACGGGAAGTTTCTTTTGCTGAAGATCCGATGGTTTCACACTACGAGAAAAAATATTTTGTTTAATTTATTGACATTATTTATAATACAAACAATTATGTCTGAATAAAGTTTATATTATAAACAAGGAATATTTTTTAGAATTTCGTAATATCTATACAAATATATTGAACATATGTTATTTTAATACTTTAAATCTGAAGTAATAAATACTAACGTTTGAGTGATAGAACGTGTAGGTGGTAATGTTCTTTTAGGTAAACCTGTGGGAACTGGATCATCACTAGTGGGTATTGTAATTGGTGATTTTGTATATTGACCTTGGAAATTCATGACACAATTGTAAGAACAGAAATTTCGTATTGTGGCATCAGACATTGTTAGATGATACTGAGCTTGAGAAAACTCTTTACAAAAGTCACAACGTATTCTTTTTGCCGAAACAGCATTAATAGAAACCTAAAGAATATTGTTATATTATAATAATCTTAATATAAAAATGGTTACTTGCAAAAGTTTTTATAATCAATGCAGCTTAAAGTTAATATTAGATAATATGACGTATTTATATTAAATTATATATAATATAAAAGGTTTTAAAACCAATGAGTACATAAGTAATATCTATTGTAGATTATTTAAGTATAAAATTCAAACTATACCTGGTACAATGTCAAACAATTTAAGCTGCACATCATTATCACTTGGCCAATTTTCAACTCTTTTTTTATCATATCAAAGTTATATTTTTTAACTTTACACCAATTACAAGGCACGATCTTTCGATTCGTAATAATGAACACGTTTAAACAAGTTTTACTACAAAAAGAATGAGCATCTTGTTCATAAAATACCACAAAACTTTTTTTATTGGAATTTTCAAAGTATATTTTGCATGTTGAACATTGAGAAGGATCAACTTTATTGACAAATTTAAATGCAGCGAAACATGGTTCACTACAAATTGGAACTGGAGTACTTCTATTAATTTGTACATCACAATGTACAATCTTATCCTGAAAATACAATTTTAATATAATTATAATTTTGAAAAACATTGATTGTACAAGAAATGCAATTTTTTAAAAGTATTACTTCTTAGAAAGTTATCTTATTTTTTTTACTTTTAATATATTAAAATTGTGCATTTATAAGTGATAACAATTAAATTCCTATTATACAGATTATGGAAAATCATAATTTCAGTTTTATATACATAAAAATGTTCAAATGTGTATTGTTAAAATAGAAGCTAATTATGAAATAACTCAATTTTAATATAACCAATATCTTAATTTCGATATAAAACTTGAGTTATAAAGCAACGAACCTCCTGACAAACACCACAAGGCTTTTTTTCAGCTGCTACTGGTTCTGTTGAACTCATTCTAGAATATTTTTCCATGCATTCTTGGGTACAAAAATCTTTAAATTGACCTTTGTCTCCTACTGGTGCTAAAAATCCTTCTGCTCCAGCACTAATATCCTTTTGACAATAGCTGCATACTTTCAAACCTTTTTTGAATTCTTCTAAACAAGTAGAACAACAAAACTGACGTACATCATACCCAAATCGCACGCAATACTTGCCCAAACTTACAGGTTGAACAGATCCATTACAATTCCTGCAATAACTGCCATATTTAGTTTGAAATTTACCCAAGCATTCTTCATTACAAAATTCCATAGTTTCCCAAGATAGATTTCTCTCGTCATTACTCTCTACAATTAAAAGACAATTTGCACAACGCTTTTCCTTTTTTGAATTTACACCATCACTTGGAATATCAGTAGACTTGCTATTATTATCTTGGAATGCTAATTTACATGCTTTCGAACAAACATTATAGGATTCTAAACCTAGTTTGGCAACAAATTTGCATGGTCTGGTTTTTTTGCATTGCTTACAAATATCTTGTGAGGCAATTTCCTCCACCTCTTCAGATCCTTTAGACTGATTTTCCAGGTCTACGATCATTAAATTGCCAGCAATTTTTGTATTCGAGATGTTTTTCTCTGTAGATTCTGATTCCTTTAGTTCATTCTCCTTTGGTTTTTGTTTTTCAATAGGCTCAATAGTATTAACTTCATTTTTCTTTGAAGCATCTTCGATATTATCTTTATTACTTTCAATGGTTTCAGTATTTTCTTTGGGAGGAATGATTTTCATACTGTCAGGAATGATACATAGTTCATCATCTTGTCCAGGATCTACTTGCACAAGTGATTCATCGTCCTTGTCATTTGATTTTTTTGCAGAAGCATCTGATTCAGCTAATTTAGTTTCTGCAGTTTTTTCAGGTTCTGTGGGCGGAGACTTTATTGGTTCAGATATTTTAGAATTTTCTGTTGATAATAACACACTACCTTGAGCTTTCACCACATCCTGTAAATTGTCTGCTTGTTCTCCTAGCTTTTTTAGAGTTGCTTTTCTAACTACAGATTATGTTAAAAATTACATGTAATTAATATAATTTAAATTATAATTTAATTATAATTTAAAATTAATTAAATTAAAGAATATGTTGAAATTAATTATATATCAACTAAATTATATATTTTTACCTTCAGTTTCTTCTGCGATTTGCTCTGATGTTTCAGGACATTCCAAATTGTCACCACCAAATGGATCCTCTGCTTCTATTGATTGATTTTCAATTTGAGAATCATCATGTTTATCTTGGGAAATTTGAACAAATTCTGTATCATTTTTTTCTGTATTCTCTCTATCAGAGTTTTCCTCTGTCATTATTAATGATTTTTCTGACTGTGTATTTCCATCTGCATCATTAGACGTTTGATCTTCATTACGCACTGTTGAACTTTGGAAATTTGTATTATCTTTTATTGTAGAATTTTGTTCTTTACTAGAATCTGATAGATCTTGATCTATATCCATCTCTTCTGTGTCTGCCAAAGCATTTTTAGGAGATGATTCTGATATTTCTTCTATAGTAGATTCTGATTGTTCTACATTAACATGAGCAAACTCTGTCTTCTCTGTCTTCAAAAAAGTCTTCTCAGATATAGCACCATGACCTGTTTCGTATATATAATTAAATAATTACAGTATTTATTGTTAATAACATTAATAGTTTAATTAATTTTTATAATGAACTTTTTTGTTTATTATATTTAAGATGTGTATGCATTGAGCAATTATTAAATATATATCAATTTCAAAATGGATTGCAGAATAATAAATATATATAATTTTATTATACTGTTTAATATTTGAAGTAATTTTAAATGTCAACAGTAAAAAAACAATAATACCAAATAATAATAGAATTCTAGCCATTTTAACAAAATGATGAAATTACACATCATTACTTAAGCGATATTAATTTGGGTAATATTTTAATCTGTATTTATATAAATGTTGTGTAAGTTTAATATTTATACAAGTTTTGCTTATATGATAGTAATAGTACTTGTCATAGTAAGAATTATGATTACTACTGTGATATTAAAATTAAAACATTTTCACTGTGTATATTTAAACATCTAGTCTTCCCTGTTTAAAATATATAAACAGGTAAATAAAATAAAAATTTTAATATTAAGAATTATGATATTAAAATTACTTTTCAATGTTTCATTGATGTCAGTTATATCCATGTCATTTTTGTTTATGATATCTTCATTCATTTCTTGTTCTTTTGTTTCAACTTGTTTAATGTCCATGTTTTTAGTATTCATAGTTATTTCAGTTGTTTTAGTCGTATTTTCAATTTTTAAATTGTCTACAGTAATTTTGTCTGGAGATTGGTTAATATCGATACTATTGACTTCCATTCTTTCTTGTTCATTATTTTCCTTAGTTGGTTGTGATAATATAGAATCTGTATTTTGAGACACTGATGCTACCAGTGACTCTATTGCTGTATCTTTTATTTGGTTTATTGCAGGGTTACTCATTTTAAAATATATAATATATTATTGATCTGAAAAATAATTTTATAAAGTATGTATTTCAATATTGTTTTTAAATTAATTTTAATTATATATAAAATTTCATAATATATTTATACAAATTTACATTAATATTATTATAAAAATGATATAGTTCAATTTAAAATTATAAGTAGTTCATATTTTTATTCATATATGATTTATTAGTTTTAAAGGTATTCTATATAAAATTGTTTTTAATAAATAAAAATTAAAAAATATAAATATAAATATTATGAATATAATCATAAAACAGGTGTTGCTAATAAATAAATTTTGCCTTTAGTTTGAAATTATTCAAAATAATATTCTTTTATTAGAAATAATATATTTAAAAATATTATATTAGTGTTAAAATTATTTAAATTGGAATAAGGAAAAATATTAAGTTTTGGAAATTTCAGCTGATAGGATTATTGTGTATTGCTATTATTTTATATATATATACACTTTCAACTATTAAATATTCAATAACTAAGATATTCTATAGTTTTATTACTTATAATTTACATTATTAACATAGTGAGAGAAATAAAGTTTCTATGACACAAAATTTTCTTCACTATAATCTTTACTAAGTGTCAAAATGGACTTGTTTAGAGTTAAATATTTATATTCTTCTGAAGTGAGAAATGTAAAAAATATTGAAATAAGTTAATCAAGTATGTAAAATAAATATCTTTCAAAATACTATAATTTTAGCAATATTGTTTGAAAAACCATCTTAAAGGCTTAAAAGTATGATAAATAAAACATATTAACATGTATATACCGCATTAATAGTATAGTTCAAGTTTAATTAATATAGGTTATGAGAAAAAATGCCGTACGAAAGTAGATTTAAAATATCATTTAAAATATTTTTGATTTATTTGATAGAAAATAGAACTAAAAATTGCTATTGACTTGTGGTGAGTTCGAATTTTTTTTACAAACCGCCAAATGTTAAGTGCAATTTTGCTAAATTGTGTAGCGGCAAGATGTCTATAACCCCAAAGAGCCGCAAAGCAGAAGGCTTAAAATCGAGACGTGCGAAAGATATGTACTCACTTGTAGTGCTAAGCACTTTCTTAATTCAATAGTCGTAGCGAATGCGAAACCGCTGCTTGTCCAAGTTGCCAAAAACTCGTGTTTTCATTAAACCACGGTTAAAAAACACCATTTGGTGGCCATTGCAAAGTTAGTCACTTTACAGCTTTACAGCTTTACTCACTTTTCTGGCGCCAAGCTTAGACGATTACCATTATTACCAACTGTCTTCATATAATGAATCTATATAGCTAGATGCTAAAACAACTCGACAGTAATAAACGTTGATATTTGTATTGTATTTCACAATTAATTAATTATTTAATATCGTAAATTTATAAAATAATCTTACTACTGCTTTTACTTTGTATAGTTACTAGTGTGATGAATGCAACCAGCTATTTTATTTTAAAATAATAACATACTAATTATAAAAATTAAATTATTTTATACGTATATTTTAATATATATTTCGAATATATCAATACATAATAAACATTTTTTTCGAAAGATTTCTGTATGCAATTTTGTTATAAAAATATGTTTAAACTATAATGGAAATTGAAAACGTTTAGTTTTGATTTGAAAATTTTCGAGTTTTATTTGAACTTATTTTTTTATATTTAATTTGATTAAATTGCACACAATATTCTCTTAAGATTGTAATGTTTACTTTTCTGGATTGATGTTTTTAAACGTTGAAATTTTATATATAGCGTAACAGTGACAATTTTAAAATTAAACTGTCGTTACAAAATTTAAGAAAACACGTTCCCGTAACGTCACAGTAACCTTAGTTACGTTCCCGACACGTTACTGGTACTTCCGAATATCCGCTTGAAACTCGTTGATGGAAGGTAACAGGTACGTTACATGTTACGTTCGTGGAACGTCACAAAAGGTTGCAGGAACGTTACAAATAATAACAAAAAAAATGTTTATATAAATAACAAAAATTAATCATGTTTAATAACATCCTGTACGACCAATGGGAATTGAACGCATTACCTTCAACGTACGAGTTTAAGACATATCCACGTGGCCAACGCGTCTACTTGAAAGAATAGTTATTTTGAAGAGTAATAAACTGCAATTCGTAATATATTAATATAAACATAATTTTAATTAACTAATACACTTTAACAAAATAAATGTAATTTAATATGTTTTTGTAATTAATTGATTACATTGGCTACATATATACGGACTTCTATCAATAAATTAAATAATATTTTTTATATCACAAAGTACAACTTTTTTTTACAATATATCTTAACTTTTGTTGCAATCTATGCCGTTATTAATTAATTAACTAATAAAGCACACATATAATCTAAGTATTTTATATTAACGTTTATTTAATATATTTGCATTTTGCAATTTCTTATCATAAATACTATATTCGATTGTACAATAAATAACTTGGACAATTTTTGGCCTAATCAAACTTCGATATCAAATAAATATATATGTATATCCGTACTTTATTATTTTCAGACATTATTGTTTCACATTATGAAATATATATTTATAATTTTATTGTTTGATAATTAATGAACATAAAGCAAAATAAAAAAATGTTGTTGTAACCAAATAACACAACATTTAAAGTGTATATATATAACTTTATTTAACGCTAGTTTTAGAGACATACCAAGAAAGTACGGTGCTGGGGCCCCTTAGGATCTTGTCCTTGTAGCATGGCTAGTTTTTATGTGAGGGGGAGTTGGGAAGCGAACCCCCCGCAACCCTTTATGAGGGTGGCCGAAGGCTTCCCGATTCGCTCTGCCATAATTGCGTAAAAAAATCTCTTCACCCTCGTAACTAGGTGCCTAAAAGGGGCGTGTCTCCAAACCTGGCGTTATATAAATAAACATATATATATCATATCGATTCTGAGTAGACATAATGAAGGAGCATTATGAAAAATTTATCATAATAATAATTAAAAACTGGATACAATAGTTTTAGTGTAAACGATGTAATATACTTTTAATAATATAATTTTTATTATATATCAATTGTCAATTGCACTGCTAAAGACATTAATTAATAATAGTCGGGTAGAGATACTACGTAAAAGTATTTGCATACTTCAATACTGATGATTAATTCTCTATTCAAACGTTTTAAGTAAAAAGAAGTAAGATACACTGGTATTTACAATCTGAAACAATTGGTTCAAGCGTGTTTATTAATCAATCAGTTTGAATTCAGTGTTACTTTTGTAATGCATGAAACTTAATTTCTACCTTTGAAAACAAATCTATAGAAATTGTAAAAAATCCGTAAGCTTTCAATCGCAAAGGCTCTTGAGACATTAATATTGCGACATTTCGCATCATTGAATTAGATCCATGTTCAGGCCAATTACTCCATAATGCGGCGTAAGTACAAGCCTCACTCTGTACGCAAATATAAAATATCGTGCTTTTTACAATTAGAATTTTAAATTAAATTATTGCAATTAAAATGAAAGGATTAACTCTAGTAGGACGTGTTGATTATTATGTTGGTAATGCTATACATAATCCTCTCCACCTCTCCTCAACCGTTCGCGAGAAAGTCGAGATTTTATCTTGAGTTGGTGTATGAAATTTTGTTAGAATTTTAAGGTAGCCGAAGGTGGCGTTTCTGCACTAACAAAAATATTTGATAACCGTTATGAAATATATTTTTGAATATGCCCAATTAAATATATGATAATATTTATTACTCTCAATTTATATATTAAATTCGAAACAATAAATATTATCGTGTATTTAATTGGGCGTATTCAAAAATCTTTTTCATAACAGTTATCAAATTTTTTTTCAGTGTGTTACCAACTTATTATAATTTTGAATAATTTAAATTACACATCCGTTTTCAGAGCGTCACCAAAATGGTGCTAAAAAATTTCATAATCGTCATTATATTTCGAAGTATAATATAACCATATTAAATTAGATGACAAAATAAGTCAGCGGCATAATTATTTCAGATTCAAAATCTAGATCAAGTATTAAATTCTTTAAGTGTGTAGTTCATAGTTATGCTCACATCTACTGCATTTACAATGGTTTTAATTGTATTTTTCAATTAAGTTTCTTGATACTATTCTGTTAAATTATTAAAAATACATTTTGTTTAAAATAGTTACGGATGTAGAGTACATTTTTTGAAAAAAATAAATTTTTTTGTTCTAAAATATTGATACCTAACACTCCTAGATTGCTTTTGTTAGTGTTTATCTTCTACACTGTAAACCTAGTTCTGTAAAATCACTCTAATATAGCGTAATTTTACACATTAGGTGTAAATGTTATACGACGTGTGTAAAATTACACAGCTAGGTGTAGTCAAATATAACCTCACTTTTGAACACATTCTTTAAAAGTAATTCTAAATGCTCTCTTAGTTGTGTTATGATATGCGCATATCATGACGGTTCATGAATTCGCCTTTGTTGTATAATAATTCATTGAACTATCTTAAGAGATACAAGGAAATGAAGATGTTGAAATTTATACAAATAGTGAAAAACTGAACCAAAAACATCTGATTTCCATTTCTACAGCCTACTATGATAAAATTTGACGTAATTATAGAAAATTGTCAGCAGCAAAAAAAAGACAAATGTCCCATTTTTAGGAAAAGCCATAAAAATTGACATTGGGATAAATAATAAAATTTAAATTTTATTTAAGTTCTTTTAAAAAATTTAGTATATATACAGCATTGTTTAATCCAGTAAGCAGTTATTATTCAAAATCAGTATCTGTATTATCTTCATCGTTCGCGACAAGTGTACGCGTGTCGCCGTTTAATAATGTAGTCTTTTTTTATGAGTGCTATGATTCCCAAAGTGTGGAACTTCTGGCATCGACAACATCAACATTTACTTAACAAACTGTATATCATCTATATCTTCTTCTCAACCAAAAGTGTTTCTCAAAAAAAATATCAAAAATATATAACAACTAAAATAAATATATATATATATATATATATAAATATAAGCTGAATGTTTTACACCACTATCGCCCGCAAATGTTGAGACGCAAGAAACTGTTATGATGATAATACACTCAGAAAAATTAAACTTAGAAAAGTGCTGTTTATAACACTAGTTTGGCGACATTAAAACAAAATCCTAAAAATTACTGTTTATAATACTAAAAAACAGAAGAAAAATTTGGTATAAAAAACAGTATTTTTACAAGGAAAAACAGTAATTTTTAGGGTTTTACTTTAATGTCTACAAATTAGTATTATAAACAGCAATTTTCTACGTTTAATTTTTCTGAGTGTAATATAATCATTTTTGATTAATATAAAACTTGTAATATGGATTATTGTATTTTCTAACCAATTTTATAAATTGTATGATTAAAATGTTATAAGTTGTTTAATAAATAAATTTTATATAAATTGTTCGCCTGTTTTTCATTTCTTTAACTTTATTTAGCATAAAATTATTTAGAATACCCTTTCCTGTCTAAATGTCCATTTAATATTAATTTTATCATGTTACCCTGTAACAGTTGTAAGTTTTTTTAGTTCACACTTTTCAAAAATTGTTGTATTCCTCACGGTGCGAAGTTTTACACACTGTATGTACTAAGAATATTACATTTTTTGTGTAACATTTACACTTAATGTCTAAAATTACACTCTATGAGTGCGATTTTACAGAACTGGGTTTACAGTGTAGGTTACCATTACTACCTTTAAAAAGTATGATTACTTCATACCATTTTGCGTGAATGCTGGAAAGTAACTCAAGTTTGATTAATGATTAAAATGTAAAAATACCTCCTCGTTTATAAATTCTCCAGTAGCATACAACAATAAAGCTTGTAGAAGCTTGAAGAACATATAAGAGCCTACACGGATTCCATGCAAGAAACTATGTGCCTATTTTCAAATAAAGTACATTTAATGACATTTTTATTTTATCATTATAATACAATGATTTTATTCGTAATTTACAACAAATTTAAATTTTCAAATAATATTTTTAGCGTGGTACTAACTACACTGAGAATATCATATTGTACCACGAACACTGCAAATTAAAACTGAAACTATATGATATTGTATAACCGTTATTATTTAATACAATAGCCAATTTTAACCAACCATTTTGCTAAATTCATTTGTCTTAACCAATCAACGTTCAAGACATTCTACAATCTAATTTGTACGATAAGATGTTCTCAATGTACTCGATTTTTCGCTACCTCGAAAACGAGTTGTCTTCTAACAACTTCAATTAATTATGAATAATCACTTTTATTATAAAATAATATTCTTCTAAAATTTTACCGTAAATTCTTCTATTTCTCGTAAAATTGCTTAGAAAAGTTACCTTATATTCTGAATATTTCAATATATTGTATTCCATATTTTCATTTAGGTGGGCTCTCAAGAATTTTTAATAGAATTAGGATATTGCAAAATTTTAGTGTAAAATTTAGATTAGAGGGATGAATTTTTGGAGAATAATTTAAACAGCGCAATGGATTATTATATTTAAAAACTTAATAAAATTTTATAAACAAACAGAATTTAATTAAAAACTCCGGTTCGCGACGGACTTAAAATATATTATTTTATTTCAATTAAAGTGCATGATACATGATATATTGTAAATCCACAGTCTGTATATATACGTGAGACACAAGCTCACCTAAAGAAGCAACTTGTACGTGGACAACCAAAAGCGAGGTGTTACGCGAACGTTAATAAAATATTAATTTTTTATAGTGAAGGAACTTATATATGTTACTCAGAAAGAATACAAAGCATAATTATTTTAAAGAATATATTAATCTATATATAAAAACTTCTTACCTCTAAAACTTGAAATATTTGCACACAAATAATAATGGATGAAGTGATAAACGCCCAAAGTACATTAAGTCCGTAAAAGCTCTGTATATTATTTCTGTGTCGAATTATGTCGCCATATCTTTTAATACATTCTCGAATTTTTGTTAAACATTCTTTCTTATTCGTATAATTTAGAGACAGATATTTTAGTTCTATAACGCGTAACTCTCCAGAAATGGCGATTAGAAAAAGAGAATAAACGGCATCTCCAGAAACGGATACACCACAGGTGCCGATAGTGGTCCAAAATTCCAACATGTAAAGACCAAAAAATATTCGATCGTTCGATTCATAATCAACTAGATATCTAAATGTAAAACATATCCAATGAGTATATTTGAAATGTTCTAATTATACGCAACTAATAAAATGTCGACCAATTTTAAATTCAATTACACTAAATTACTTGAATACTTTTCATTTATTTTCAGTAAACATTAAAACAAAAGTTATATATAAATTAAATATAAAATACAAAATTATTCATCTATATTATTTTGAACCTGTATTTTCTACTCCAAGAAACATAATTAATATATAAATAGTAAGTTTTAGATATATTTGATATACTATAAAAATTATTATATCATGTATATTAAGAAAAATCTACAAGTAATTTTAAAATTTTATACGTCTATTGAGAACTACATTATTATATATATTATTTTTAAGTACATCCTACTTTTACTATTTATCTGTTATTTTTTCCAAATTTTTTACCGAGTAACCTTAACATGCTCTAATTTTCTAAAGATTAAAACTTTCATAAACATAAAATCCTTCTGAGCTACCTAGTTTTGACCTATAGTTTTAAATTTAAAAATACATAATTATTGTTTCTATCAAAGTCCATTTATTTAAATGTATTTAATCCACATTTTTGAAAAAACTAAAAGACAATATATTATTTTAATTATTTAAAATTAACGTCTGTTTTATTATTAATTAAATTAAATTACGACCAATTTTACAGACTAATATATCTATTATATGTTGTGATAGCCACATTCCGTGGTTTTAATATTAAGGAGTACACTTATGTGTGTGTCTCTCCATTTGCACATATGAGTGCTTTTGTATATATAGTGTGTAAAAATAAAAATAAAAACGAAGAAAACATAAATTTTATCATTTTCGATATTTGCGTTTCATTCAGTAATAAGGCTTAAAAGTAAGTCACTGCCTTAGACGCTATGAGAAATTATAAAATTTATTTTTTCTTTGTTTTTATTTTTATTTTTATAAAAGCACTCAAATATGCGAATGGAGAGTCATACGCATAAGTGTACTCCTTAATATTAAAACCATGAAATGTGACTATCGCAACATGCACTGAGAATAAATTACATAGTAAGATCGACTGACAAGTTTCGTTAAACTAGTATCATTATAACTCAGTTAAATTCAGTTAAATTAATTGTAAAATTCAGTTTTTGTAAAATAACTATAATTTTACGTTGTAATGCAGCTGAAACTGACATTTCTAACTGAAACAATTGAAACATTCAGTATAATTGACTGAATCTGTTAATTCAAGTGCTCATAATTGGCTGCCATATCTGATAAAAATATCTAATCTTTTCAGTTGAATTAACTGATTATTTTCGGTTAAGGTCTACTTTACTTAAAACTCAGTTAAATTTACTGAATATACTATTTTTTCTCTGAGTGTGTGATAGATATTATTCTGTAAAATTGGTCGTAAACATCATTTAATTTAATTTAATTCACAATATATTATAAATATTATAGTGAAGGAAGACATATATTATTGTATACTGATATTAATTAGTTTAAAAAAGATCTTACATGTTTGGTTATAGCCATGTATGTGCAACAAGAACTATTTATTGTTTCCTTTAAATGACGTGGCGCTGCTTGACATAGCATAAGCGATAGGGGAACGTAACATCAAATCAAAACATTACTAATTAATCAAGAAAATATAATTTTTTTATTATATATATATATATATTAATTGTCATAAACTAATACAAATATGTGAAAAATATATATTGATATGATTGACATATTTAGGTTATGTTTCTTAATGTTCAATTCTATGTAAATCAACGTCATTATGATTCTCATCACTTAAAGGCTCAACTACATCCATAAGAATTCTATTGCAGTTTCATAGGCATGGTTATAGCTCATATATTTATTAAAAATTGTTACAAAAAGTTATTACTATATACAATATACATTATTATAGACAAAAAGTAAATATAATTCTATTCATTATAATCAGAATTAATTAATACAAATTAATTATAATATTCAAAAGATTGATGAATGAACGATAAATATGAAAATTAATAGTCTAAAAAGAAAATATAATGATAGATAATATAATAAATAAAATGAGGAATTAAATACGCTGAAGAATTGCTTTTGAAGACAGTTGACAATTGGTTTGTTAACAACGAATATATAATGCGAAAAGATTACGTATAAAATACTGCTCAATGAATATTTTACTTTTAATTAACGATTTAATAAATTTATTTACTAATTTATCTTAGTACCTTTTTTAATTTTATCATAGTTAATTCTGTTATTTTAACAACAATATTATATTTTATAATTTATTTATTTAAGATGATTTGTTATCATAACATAATTAATATCATACCAACTCAGTTTGTTATTCTTAAAAATAGCACTGAAAATAGCAGTTATTAAGTTTTGGCAATTGTCAAGATCTGTGATCGTTTTAATGATTCTGATGAATGTATTATCATCTCATTACATATTGTACTTCATTTATATCATCTCGTTCTGGTTACTCTCGTTTAAAAACCAGGCAACTTCGGGAAGTTTGAGGCTTAACTTTTTTATATATACTTTTATTCTTGAATGAAACTCTATGAAATTATCCGAAAATTCAAATTTCAATACATTAAAAAAAAGAGTTAAACTTATGTTTCCAATTGCTTCAAATTATCAAAAGTGAAATAATTTAATTTTTTTAAGTTAACTTAATTATCAAAATAAAATTCAATTAGGCATTTTTTCCTGTTGATTTTTATATTGGTGTTAATTTCACTAATTCCCCATACCTCTTCACAATTTCGTCTATGTAAGAAAATCAATTAATTTAATTTAATAATGTATTTTTTAATGTTAATTTCGTTAATTAAAAGTTAAAAAACAATTTATAAATATATCGAAAAATAAATTATATTCATCTTGCTTGACTCTTTTATTAAAAGATGATATATATTTTTCAGCCTTGAAAAATTGTTAACTTTTTTACAATAAATTCATAATCAGTTATCACTTTAATACAATTGAAAAATTAATTTTGTATCGAAATTTGATGTAGAGAACCATTTAATATGTTTAATGCATATATATATATATATATATATATATATATATATATATATATTTTTTTTTAAAGCTATTCTAGATCGAAAATTTTAAGATTTAAATTACTAAAACTGCGTGAAGTCGCTTCACCGTTAATAACAGGAACGACAAATATATGGATCAGTTTAGTTAGATTTAAACAGAAAAACCACAATTATTAATATACTAATTACAATACCTGGAGGGTAAAGGTAGGCCGTATGTTCTGTATAAGAGATAATTTGTTATTGGTGGTATTAAGAATGCTGGAACCACTGAAGATAACAAAAAACCATAAACGTAATATATTTTACTTAAAACCGTCAGTCGTTGCAGAAGAAAAGGTACGTGTTTTGAATTTGAAAGATCTTGTTCGAAATTTGGTAGAAGATCTTCAATCAGTTCTCGAAATTGAGGCCGGGAATTACTAAAACAAAATATCTATTAAATGAAATTTATGTTAATTAATGTTAGATAGTTGCTTAACTATTATCTAATTATTAATAACTATTATCTTGTTTCATCTTTAAAGCATTCGAAATATATAAGTTAATTTTTTATTATATGGTGTAGTTATAGAATTAAATAAAAAATAATTAAGAATAATTATATAGTATATTGTCAGTCGAAAAAATCCAGACGGGAATTACAACTGTATAAGTAGAATGGTATACTGAAAGAAAACAAATATATACACTGAGAAAAATAATTTTTGATAATACTATTCTGGTTATGGTGAACATGTTTTATTGTATACATTAGCAGATTTTTGTAACCATTACTAGAATTCTTGAAGTCGTTACAATAATACATGCTTAGCTTTACCAAAATAATCATGTCAAGGATAATTATGTAACGATTACCATATATTATGGTAATCGCTAACAGAATTTTTCCTCTGTGTAGTAATCGTGGAATATGGTTTGCTTCCTAATGTATATTTTTGGTAAATCTAGAGTTGCTGTGCCCCCTCCCCCAAGGGAGGAGGGGTTGACACATGCATATGGTGTAGAATTCAATGCAGAATTTGAATCTGTAAAAATTATTTAGCGGTTTCCATCCGTTCTCATGATAATCACTTTTTTCTGAAAAATTTCATCTTTTCAAATGCGCAAATAAAATGTGTTTAGCAAAATGACTGTTCTTTATATTGATGATGTATCAAGCAAGCAAGAAAATTTCATTAATTATTGTAAAAAATTCTGTGCCGTTACAGTAATAAAAAAAAAAAAATAAGATGCAATTATTGTCCTCTGCAAGAATGGGACTATTTTTAGAGGAAATGAACACACGGAAGTTAAAGACCGGAGTTTGGGGATAGCTTTTGTTACTATTCCTAACCCGAGATAGAACTTTATACGACGTAGTAAAATTTTCAGATAAGACCGTAATTAAATTACAGTATCAGTGAAGAGAGAAATTTACACCCAGTCCTTTTGAAACCACACTTTATTGTGGTTATAAACGTTCTTCATATTTAAGATATTAGAGATGTGTTCAACCTACCTCTGGGGTATGGATCTTTCAAAAGGATTGGGATTACATATTGAATTATTATCATATTTAAATGTATTTTTTGTGGATATCGAACACACATTAATATAGTATTTGCATGCATGTATATCTTGGGCTGACAATATGTCAACTCCCAATCAGTGGTCCAAATAAGATTGTTGAGATTGATTAATCTATGTTTGGACACCGAAAATATCGCCGTGGTCAACTTGTCAAAGAGCAGGGGTATTCGGAGGCGTCGAGCGAGAATCCAAAAAGATTTTAAAAAGAAATCTACACAAAAATCCACGTTACTATCATGTGGCACAATAACTCCAGATTTACCGAACAATTAAATTTCCCTTTTGTCGACTTTGCAGTTAATTAAATATATCAGTAGGTAGAAAAGTTAATAAAATTAGAAAACCATTCTTTGAAGCTTTCTCTATTGGAATATTTTTGCTAGTTTTTTCTGCTACGCTGAGAAAAAAACGTCGTACAATTTACCAGATTATCCGTTAATGTCAGAATATTATAATAAAATTTGTCTTTTGCACATATAGAAACAAATACTATGTATCTTTTTATTTCTTATTATGAGTCTAGTAAAATAATACGTAAGTATATATGAAAAAAAATAATCTTACAAATTTGACTGAACTAGATAATAAAAGCAAGAAAAGTAAGCAAAAATGTAAATAAACGTTAGACTATATCATTGTTTTTATCATTTGTTTGGTATTATTTGACATATTGTTAAAATTTCTGATTTTATATCATATTATTTACATTTTTGCCTATTTTTCCTACTTTTGTTATCTAGTTTGGTAAAATTTGTAAGATTATTTTTTTCAGGGTATATAATATTAG
>JABFQC010000183.1:0-33945 GCA_022817085.1 Psilanteris sp. ZL-2020
ATTTTTATGTATATACAAAATTAAAAATATGGATTATATGATTTACATATTAATCGCAAGTTAATATGATATTTGATAAAATGTAATTTCAGTATACGTATAATATTCAATTATATATAGTTATACTGTCGGACACGCAATAATTATATTATATTTTTATAAAAATCAAATCAAGTTATATAGTAAATACTTTTTTATATGCGTATTCTATATATATCATTTTCAGCTTTTTCTAATTAAATAGTATAGATAATTAAATTTATATATATTATATATATATGTATAATAATAATCATATTCTTTTTTCTTATATATCAATATATATACTGATAGCATATATAATTACTATCAGTATAATAATATTAAATATTTTCATGTAAAAATACATAATATCTGAAATATTACTTTGGCGTATATTCAAATATTTACTAAATTTATACGCTTAATAAATAATGTAATTACTTATTGTTACACATATTTAAATATTACATATAAGTTTAAAGATTAAGTAAAATCTATCTCTAAATAACTTATTTTGATTTGTTATTTAATAATCAAATTACATATATCCCATTGATATTATTTCATTTTTATTTCATTTACTTTATGTCTCATTGAATGCATTTCATTCTTCTTTGTATTCACGTATTAATAATAAATCATTATTGACAATATTATGTTAGTTAATTAGTAAAATTCTCAATAAAAGTACGCTGATGATACAAATTGGAATCAATGTATAGAGAAAAGAAAGCAAAGCATATAATTAAGTAGTAAAATCGTTTTTGGGCAGACATTAACACGAATAATATTTTGGTCTTGAATATAAGTTTTTTTAAATTATTTATTTATACTTCTGATCTATTTCGTATAATTACCTGTTTTAATAAAATAAAACAATTTTATTTTATAATATAATAATTTTTATATATTTTTATATCATCCCTAGATAAATTTGTCAAGTATCTTGTGAGTTACAAGAGAATTTGTATATAAAATTTTTAGTAACTCGCGAGTTACTGGAGAAATTTCTACTTAGGATACGAAGTATAAATGTGATTATTTCAAATTTTTTAACAATATTTAATTAATTTATAACACTAAGTTAGAGAAAATTAAGTTAGAACATTATAATATAAAAAAAATTCAAGATATATATCTTTCATGTATTATTTTGTTTTTTACAAGAAATGAATTGTTTCAATTCACGTTATTAAATTCGCAAGTACTTAATTACAGAAAAACTTATTTGATATATATATGTTTACAATCAGAATAATTTAACACGTTGTTCGTATATTTAAGTACGGTACATATATTTAACCAGTTTTATAAGTATAGAACTTTTTCATAACATTACTATTATTAGAATAATGAAATAATATGAGTTTGTAAAAGATTTTAGAAATACTTTGAAAATAAATGTCTACATGTATTTCGCTTTGTAATGTAAACATTTTCTCGAAAGTAATATTGTTCTTCAAATATATATTAACATCAGATGTCCACTAATATTTTGGCGTATAAGGTGTAATTATATTTTAGCCTTACTGATGAGTTTATGAATATAGTTACACAACGAAACTTTATATTATTATATTATTCACTAATTCATTTAAAATTTATAATTTTTATTTATTAAATTAATATTTATTATTTAAATTCAAATTCTATTGATTCGGTTAAAAATTCCTTGAGAATAAAATACAATATAACAATTATTTATTAGTTTGTTCCGGACTTTTTTACTAAATTTTTACTAATTTTATTGTCTCTTATCAATTTTGATTTATATATATATATTAAGCTTCTATGTATGTATAGCATATTACATGTCATGCAGAAATTTTCGGTCCGCCCAAAATAAAATTTAGTTAAGAATGTTGTAAATTAAAGTATAATAAATGTCAAGAAATTATTAGAAGAAAACTTGTACTCTCCTTTATCAGGAATGAAACATAATTTTAAAGGTTTAAAGTTTACTGTTAAATTATTTGTTAAATTTATGTAAATAAAATGTATAATTTATTTTTATAATTTTTAATAATAAAAATATTTATTATTAAAAAATTATATAAAATAATAATAATGTTGGCATCCGGTATTGTTCTGATGCTATTGCGACATAGTATGCAAACGTTGGCTAAGAACATTGATTCAGTAGTACAGGTCATGAAGTTGATAAGACTTTAGATGATGTCATTAATCCAATGAATGATTATATTAATATATCCAGCCTTAAGTCGAGGTTGGATCACTATTTTATGCATAATATTTAAGCTGGTATTGGATAACAACGTTAAACCTGCGTTGGTCTAACATTGACATTTGATGTTAATTACCATAATGTTAGTTTCAGCATAAGTTTGGAAGTTGTTTCACTGTTGTTAACTAACCATCACTTCACAATGTTATTCTAACGCTTGTCCAAGCAATAAATATGATGCATTTTGAAATTTTCTGCAAGGATATTGTTTATATCTATACTTTAGTTTTGATTATATTTTATGTATTTATAGTTATATTTAATTTAACAAAGTAAATAAATAGAAAGTATGATATATGCTTATGATATCCTTTAGTGAATGGATGTAATATTCCATGAATATTTTTAAATTTGAATATCAATTTTCCTGAATCAATTCTAATAAACTAAATATGAATTAACATTATTTTACTTTCTAAATAAATTACTATTATTTTTTGTAAATTAATTATATAATATTAGTAAAACTTTGTTCTAAACAAATTTTCATGTAAAAAAATATTACTTATAAATATGCACTGCAATAAATATATATAATATAGAAAACGCAACGTATTGTAAATAATTTAAACATATAACTATAATAAATACATAATATGAAAATATAATTAAGAAAAACTGTTTACTTGTTCACTATTTCATGTACTTTAGATTTAAATACTTATACATTTTTAATATTCATTTATAAACATGTATGTAACAACTAAATTTTGATTATAAACATTAGTTTTATATGAAATATCAACAGTAAAAAGCATTTAGATATACACGTATTATTTTTGTTTATTAATACAATTCAACGAAATAAAGTTTTTGTTAGATTTTAAACTAATGGAAATGTTGTAAATTATAAATCATTTTCAGGCATTTAAATCTAAAGTTTTATTATAATCTGAAAAAAAAAACAAAAAACTTATTTTAAAACTGAGTGATTAATATATTAAATAATATGTTATAAATACAAGTTATTAACAAATCAACGAAATATATAATTAATAATGTTTTCAATACTTATAGCAATTTTTATATATAATAATTATAATTATAATTACAAATAAATATCTTATAAGTATAAGTTTGGAGTGAGAGTCATTCCTTATAGTAGATAGAGTATATTCATTAAACGGGCCTAGTGACGTAACAAATTTGAGTCATATTAATTCGGCCAGCTTATCCCATAATAGTCACATTACGCGATATTGCAATTATATACAGCTTCTGATCTCGAGGACTTATCGGTGTCTATTCTAAATGCGCAATTACAACTTCGGTTTAAAACTGCATCACAAGCTTATGCATCTAATATTGAATATAAGAAGTCATATGTTGAGAATTATAGAAATAAGACGATCAAGTTACTTGAATATGAAATATTTTATGACTTACTTTCAACTCAAAATAATCTCCGAGCGACTTTAATTATTCATCGTATTCATTTTCACATTGGTCCTGCACTAAAATATGTATTAATTAATAAATTAATTGAAATAATATAATTTCAAAAAAATGCATAAAGTTTCGAATAGTTATAAAACTCGGATAATCAAATTTCGTTAGTTTTATGAATGTATTTCACGAAGAAATATATAGGAATGGCGCAAAGAAATGTAAAAAAATGAATCGGTATAAAGTCTGTGCATATTTTGGCCGAGCTCGTTAGGTCGTCGCGAATTTATAAGGCAATGAATCATAGCTGTGTCCGTTTGCGTTAAGGTAGATTGGCCGTGTTCTACTGCACACACAACTCCCTCCTGTAATTAACGGTACTGTACATTCTCAGGATAATTACAATAATGTGTTACAGAGCCAGACAAGGTCGTCCCTGGGGCCGTTACAGCTAACCCCAAGTACTCGGTCATTGGACCAGCTGTCAGCGCAACCAGTAAGTACACGTCCGCGCACCTCAATGCTTTTAATTGGACAGTTTTCTCGTAATTACCATATGGCTTTAATGAGAAATCCTTTGCCTTATACACCGAATGCGCGCCCAAATTCGCGTAATGAGACACGAGTGACACAAAAGTACTTCATGTTGCACAATTGTGTTATGTGAAACCGACATAAACAGAGATGCTATTTTTCCGTCTTTAATTATGCCATTGTGACACCGTTATGTTTTGGAATATTTTCAAACATTTCTTTTTGAAGCGTTCGTTAAAATTTTTACTTACTGCAATGTTCCGAGTCTTACGTTTATTTTGAACAGCGAAGTTCCATAAATTAACGAAATGTGCATCGCGCCTTATGAATTGAAATTTATTTTCTGCAACTTTTAATTATTAACATCATTCTTTGTTTTCTTATTCTGTATATTTTACAATGCACCACAATGTAAGTTTTGAAGCAGACTGCGTTCTGTTTGCAAACTTTTTTGTAGTATGGTATTGTTTATCAAATTTCTTCCAGTTTCATGATATCATATAAATATCAAGTATAAAACGTTTAAATTGAAAGATGGTACTACGGTTGCTTATAATTCCAAAAAGCTTAATAAAAACACGCAAAATTTGTACAAACATTCAAATATGCAAACGATCTCGGTGTTTGTATTCAGTTTGATATCGTGTTACAATTAATTTAATATAGATCATCAATAGTAATAAATTAGGAACAAGGTGCAAACAAATTATTTCGATGATTGAACATAGGCGTTTGGATGAAAATTGAATTGTGTAAAGTACAATGTCATTATGTCAGTAAAAATTTATGCCAATCATATATAGGTCAATATGAATTTCAAGTCAATACACATTGTGAATATCGCATATACTGTTTAATCAGCTAAACTTATGACTATTACATTATATCACGTTCATCATATAATTCAAACGGACTTATGAATGATTAGTATTACCACAATAATAGATTTAGCCGAGAAAGCTAAATTGTATTGCAAATTACAATGAAGCTTTAAAATCTGCTTCTTTCTTAAGATAGATGAAAAACGTTATCAAAAATGTATTAATGTAAAAATATTACACATAAATATATAATGTTATTTTAAAAATAACAATTATTGTTAGTTTTGTTTTGTTTTGTTTTTTTTTATTTTAATATTTACACGATAAAATATTTTCTTTTGTTGTTTTACTTATCAACTCAATATTGATACATGGTAACATGTACAATGACAAACAATATAGATAAAAATATGTAAATCTATATATTTTTATTACATTTATATGAACATCTATATTAATAACGATAGTAAATAAATGCTCACGACGACAAAACAATTTTTTATTAATTTTTTAAAATGGTTCGTTGTAATATATTCACTACGATAGGTTTTGATTATGTTAGAATATGGTTTCGTAATATATCGTAATATTTTACGATATATTATATAAACACATACGATGATAGTCAAATAATCACAAAATGAAAGAAGCTATTAAAAATTACTCATAAAATATAGAATACTATTTCTATTTTTAAATAATACTTAAAACAATTTTTTTTATTTTATATGTATTCCTTCCAAATAGAATTTACTAATATCACGTATTTGGTATTTTATGAGTATTTTAAAAGTAGCTTTTAATATTTCTTTTCGTGTATTTAACTAATATAACTTATATGAGTATTATAAACATAAGCAAAATGTATGTAGACCAAATTTGAAAATTTTTAATAAAATATAAATGTAGGAGGTATACGCTAAAATAATATAGTTTGGTCAAATTAAGTTTCATGTTTCGTCTCAAATTGAATAATAACACAAAGCACAGTGAAGTTCAATGTCACTAAAATATAAAACATATGAAGAATTAAGAATATGAATATACTTTTACTATAATTTTTAGTTGAATAAACATTATGATGACGTAATAATGTATGAAGCAAGTTTGTTTTAATTGATATAACGTTTATAGTATTTAATTGTTTCTACCTATATATTTTATTTTATTATTATACAATATAATGTAAATAAAAAGAAGTTTTTATTAAAGTAAATAACGTAACAAAATAGATGCCAAAACAAATATTAATTTGAAAATAACATTAAACAGATACCCAGTCATGTTTAATTAAAGCCCAACTGTAAATCTAATCGATATTCAACTGATACATAATTAGGTCTTTCACTCAATATTAAGTTTATATCTATTAAACACGTTTTTGATGCATGATAATATTTCTTTATGTTAAATATTACATGCATCTTGATTAAAATAAACTCAAAAGTAAAAATCAACTTCCACACTTTGAAATAGCACTAATAATAAATTGCATTTTCTATTTTAATATGTAAAATATAAAAGGAGATAGCTTTAAATATTGAAGCGTAATTTAATATTCAATAAACTGGAAAATTATATAAAATCTAATAAAAATTTAATTGGCTTGCACTAAATTCAATTATTTATAATGAGGTATATGTATTTTGCAATCACTTCAGATTAGTATTCCTGATTAAATTTGGTGAAACAAGCAAAAACACTGTCCATTTTGCGGATAAAATCTGAACTAAAATTAATTTAATGAAAATAAGTGAAGTAAAATTACCATTTAAAAATAAATACAATCTCTGTATTCGAACTGACGAGCCGTAATTATCAATTTTATACTTTTAGTTGTTTAAATTCATTGCAAACGTTGGGTTAATTGGCTAAATTTTTTCTTAAATTCATTAGAATACTGTGTATATCATCAATAAATTGAATATCAATTAAGAATGTTTTTTATGTCAATCTAAATCCCCATTAGAACACTTTTTTTGTGTAAAATATTTTGTTTAATATTTATAAAACCAAAAATCGGCAAGTTTTAAATAATCATCATCCTCCTTTACTTCTCAACTTATTAATCTTCTAACCATAAATAACATTCATTAAATTCTCTCATCTATATGCACCGTTTTCGAATAACTATTTCATTTATAAAAATATACCTAAATCCCAAGATTTGAGAATTTCAAAAAAAGATAAAAAAGGACATTCATTTACAATATAAAACATTATTTTCTGCCTTCTTCCAAACCATTTACGTCAAAAAGCGTATTTCCAAGAGACCAAATATGTAATATTATCTTAACAATAACTGCAATTATACAATTGCGCGACAATTACTAACACGACCGCAAGTTGCTGGTTTTTGAAAATGATAACCTTCAGCCGGTTGGACTCGTGAGAATACGCATTATTATATGAAAAACAAATAACACGTAGCAGAGTGTTCGGGATCAATTAGTTGGTTCAAAAGCCGAGATGTTTGTTTTGCGCGTCTCCGGAATGTCTGCCGAACGAGCCGTTCCCAAGTTTGCTCATCTTAAATGTGATTGAAATACAAAATTAAAATCGTATTTCTCTGGGTAGCGACTTAATCGAGTTTTAAACGAGTTAAACTCGGTGAAGTAAAAGACGTTGTCGCGCACGCAGTGGCTCGATGCTTCGAAAACTTAATGCCGGTCTCGAAATGCTCTTCGCGATACAATATGGGCGTCTTCGTGACGCTTTTAGTACATGACTCGTAGTAGACGTTACGACATGCAACAAACTTAGCAAAAGCCTCGACTTAATAGCGTACGTCATTGCCTGTGTGTGCCGACGCGCATCCGCAACGCTGAATAGACAAGTGGAAACTTTGTATGCTTTTATGCAAGATAAGACATTATTGGGTTAGGGCAAAACCTGACGATAAATCTTGTTGAAAAGTAATATGAAACACGGCATTCGAGTTTACACAACTATTCGATTCCCTTGCATGTGAAATGCATTTTGTCAATCTATTGTTTCACGTTTTACTGCTAGCATACAGATTGCTGCAGCTCGGAAAATGTTTGTCGTATTTATTTTCACTTTCCTTTTGAATTTTTTGTTCGATCGCATTGAGTCAATGTTTGCATTTTTTTCTTGCAATCTTTAATCACGCTCTTTTCAATGTACAGCAACGTGCAGCCCGACTGGTTATAGAATTTAACTCTGCTTCTCAGCAATCGATCATTTCATTAAACTTATTATTTTATCGCGCCTATTCAATGAACTTCCATTAATAATGGGTTTCGTTATTGATTATAACGTCACTTAATTGGATATTATATATCATAATGAATGTAATAAATATTGAAGGTTATGTAAAATATAAGAATTTTTAAATTTATCGTTTCCTTGATATTACTTCTTTCTATAAAAAGTTTAACTAAAACTTATTTTCACCTGAACAACTCTCAAATTGGTTTATAACGTATTTTTTTTCTTTACACTCACGGAAATGTAATTTTTGCTCGTTCAAACTGAAAACCTTTTTAAAACGCGGACACGCTTAATTTAAATTGTTTATATTATATGTTAATGCCACCTTTAAATTTTAAAATTCAGAGTCAAGCATTTTCTGAAAAAAACACAACGTGTAGTTACTTTTTATAAGGTAATTTCATTTTAGATATAATATAAATAATTTATAATAATATAATAAAAATATATATTTTGATAATTTTATAATAAAAATGATTAGGTAAGTAAAAGTAATATGTATTAACGAGATTTAAACATATTTTTATAGAATAATACTTTCTTTCACTCGTTGCACGTATAGTACTATTTGTAGCTGGCTGGCGAGAATGACTTGACTTGTTTTACAGTAACGTTGAGGAGGTAAAAAAAGAAAAAAGAGAGATATTGAGAAACAAAAAGGTAGAGAGTCTTGATCTAAAAATGTTTAGATTATTTATACGCTCACAAAACTAGACGTTTTCAGAAGTTTCTTGAGAATGTTTTCGTAGACAGTCTGCACTAGAAGTATGCGAGCTATATTTATATTGCATAATTTTCTGCAACAATTTATAATCCTTCCACTGTAACGATTCAACCTTAAACTACAACGATAATAACAATATCATTTTTCAATTATATTAAGATAAAAATGTTAACATACTTTATTTACGTGTATTAATATTTTATCGTTTTATTTTTATTCTTATATTTTTAACAATAATAATTAAACTGTAATTATATATTTGATATTAATTATTCATCAGTATTAATTTAGACTAATTAAAATTATATACATTATTCTTACTCATATTTATACTCTTAATTATTAATGTAATTATTTAAAACAATATGACATACATTTTATTTTAAGAGGATACTCATAATAAAACAAAAAGTAATGTATCCCATGTTTTAAAAATTCGGTATGAGAATGATCACTGATTTAGAAACTATTACGGAGAAATTACAATTGAAAAAGATTGTACAGACTCGCATTTGCAGCCGTTACGTTAACTACACTTGTTTTGAACAATCAGTAACTTTCTGTATATATATATATATACATATCTATTTGTACACGTTTATAGGGTACGTCGCATCGAACTATTCAAGAATAAAGGTTAGATTTACGAAACCGGACCCAAGTCCGACTAAGTCGATGAAGGAGATAATTGGAAGCAATCCCAGGAACGCTGGCTTTAATCAGTACGTCTTTAGTAAGGACGAAGCAAGAGATGCACGCGCAAATACCTGCCTTGATCTCGATTTGTACCTACTAAATGAACGTATTTACTCATGTAAATGCTATCCCTAATATGAGTAAACAGTAACAACAGAAACGAGTTTGTCTGAATGTCTAATTTCGAAAATTGCACTTGAAATTGTTCGTAGAAGAACAGATAAATTTATTGAAAAAAATACATAATTTTACCTTCAAGTAACTTTTTATTGGGAATTATATCGAAATCATTTAATTTCGTTGGTTGCAATTTAGAAATTTGACTTATTTCTATATACTTGCATACTTAGCATTTTAATTACTAATACAGTGTTTTTAAAATGCAATATTATGGATTACATATATAACAATGATTAGTCATTTAGCATATAAAAACTTTGAATTATTATAAATTCAATGGTAACGGTACTAACAATATAAACCGTAATAATAATTTATATGTATATGTTCAATTTAATAAAATGTATGAACGACGTATTTAAAAATAATGGTTTTGAACTGGATGTCGAAGAGTCCTGGCTTCGTCAATGGATAAAACTTCAAAGTTATATGAGAGATGAGGAAAAGAATAGATAGATTAACAGAAATAATCCGGATTATGCGTTCGATATATAACATTATATATGCTAATTTTATTCATGTTTGTCTAGACTCTCAATAGGAAGTAACAGTACATATTTTATCAACGTTTTAAATCATGTATATCATAATGATTATTACATTTAAAATCCAATGATAATTCATCTTATTTTCATACTCGTCTTGTACTCTGTTAATTTTTAGATTTGTTCAAAATTATCAGTTTACATTCAGAAAAAAAATATCAACTTTTATAGAAAAGTTCATTAATAATAATACTTTCAATTCCTCATCAATCGGTAGTTTGGTTATTAAATAATCGGTTTACTGAAATACAACAGCTTTGTCTTTTTCAATCAATTTATCAAATTTTCTGCTAGAATATGTTAAAAATTATCAAAACAGTTCATGACATTTTAATGTTCAATATTCTAACCTAACAACAAAAAGTTCATTAAAACAAGACTTATACACTTTGGTGTTTGTTTGTCTATATACTAGTTTAATTACATTACGTATATTTAAATGTGTTATTTCATAATTTATTAAAAGATTATTAAAGTAAATTTAATTATTAAGTTTCAACCTTGTACTTTTTTTTATTTGTCAAAAATATGTAAAATAGTTTATTAAAACCTGACGATCTAAAAGCACATTATCAAAACGCTGCTACCATTTAACATTGAGTTTACTATAACTTAATATTCCCGTCTTATAAAAGTTGGCATTTGTTTCTCTCTGTGTAATAATAACACTAATGAATACATTCAATAAGCTAATATCGAAACAAGAATCTAATTAATATTAATACTAAAATTGAAATTCTTGTTGACGCAAATGAATTAATAAAAATCAACAAACGTAAAACGCGTAATATATCGTAATACTAAATAAACAATTTTATTTAATGGAATATTTATTATGACACTTATATTATTTATATTCACGTAAACTGTAAAATTATGTTTATAAGTATACGAGACAAATGTTACTACAATTTAAAACAAATTTAATAATTTAATTTAACAACATAAAATACAGTAAGCCACCGCTATCATGTAAGTAAATGTTGGTGATTAATTTACAGTAGGGGCAAAATATGACAGGTGTTTCAATTTAATTTAAAAAAGTAAACGATAATAAGTGAGATACATCAACGCAGAAAAATGTGTGCGCATTGCTCAGGACGTTTTGCAGATTAATGCCACCGTGGTACTGCAAAGTCTTGTTTTCATCTTTTCCTTAGAAAAATTGTCCTTAAAAATGTACACCTGCTTACTAAATACCCGCATCTTTTTGAACGAAACATCAGTCACAATGCACTCCGCCTTGCACATGTTCAGAAAATTATGACTTTCAAGGAAAATAAATTTATGTACCATGAAGTTAACATTATTTTGAACTTATCATCGGTCCGTTTCACAATAGTTTAAGAAAATAAATATACTTTTAAAAACTGTTCCAATGACTTAATACTTGTAATGTACTATTGTCAAATAAACTGAAATCTTCTAAATTGTCAATAATCAATTCGTTACTTCATCGCATATTAATTTCCAATAATCTATTTCGTTATTGATAAGATAGCATTATAAATTCTATGATTAAATCAGCTTTCCTAAGATAATAAGCAATCATTCTGAAAAGTACATGGAATGTAATTTCTGTAGCCTAGTTTCTTGCAAAACACAAAAAAACTCTGCTATTCAAACGAAACTTTCGACTGTTATTATGAAAAATCATATTTAAACATTTTTTTTATTGTTATAGGGTTCCTACTTCACTTTTTTTTCATATATATAATATTTCTATTGTGAACACGAGGTCGGTCTTCTGCGCATTTTTTGTGTTATTTTTCCATTGTTGCTTTTCCTTCTCTTGATACTTAGGTTAAACTATAACGCAGAGGAGAATACAAGAAGCAGCTCCTATGCTTTCATATGGCAAGTCAACTTTCATATGCACTACATGGCAGTAAGTGCTGCAAACTCTCAACGTAACTGAGAAAAGTAACATAAATTTTGCACGCACCGATGAATTGTGCCGGGGAGAAGCCCTGATGTTACATGCATCGATGTACTTCTTGTACGCGCGATGACATTTTTATATCCTTTTTATACGACACTGCGAGCAACACAGAAAAAGCCGATTTTCAATACGGAATTAACGGTAAGCCGTTCGAAGGCTTGTTGTATGCTTCACCTCATACAGTTTACTTTGTTGGAATGCAATTTTTTCAGCGATGCATTTTAAAATATCATATTATGGTTATATTTTTTGTTCCAGCTTAGTTCAACGGTTTATGTTGAAAAATACTTTTATTCGTTTCCTAAAAATATCAGTTTCATAAATATTTTACTATGAATTCGGTACCATATTACTTAAACGTATCCATTATTGCAATTGAGATTTTATAAAATTGTTTAAAATTTACTTGTCTATATTGAATTATTCTATTTACATATATATGAGAATTCTACAATAATTTTAATTGCAATACTTTGCAAAATGTATAAGTTTTCAATAAATTTAATAATTAATTAATTGTAATACTTAATACTTATTAAGCTATGGCAAGTTATATATTGTTTACTTTATACAATAATAATTTAAAAGTTCTTTCTTAAACATATAATAATTACATTATTAAGAATAATAAAAAAAGTTTTCGGAGCGTTACAGCGTCTGCATGACATACCTTCCGAGTGACATTCTTGCATATTCGGGTTGATGTAGAAGTATACAACCCAAAACACTTCAAAAATATTAGTGCTGTAACAATTTACGACGGATATTTCTTAGTGACTGATAATTTTCCAACCTAAATAAATAAATTACACAGTATGAACATTAATGCTACGCAATATCATAAAGTAATAACGAAATTATATTATTATATTTATAATACCAATAGCAATTATAAATCAAAATATATACAAATATAAAGTTATCTTCCAAATATTATAAATTGTTAGTAACCATATTTATAAAATAAGTAATGTTAGCTCAATGTATAATAATTTCATTATATAATAATTAGTTAGTTATTTTTATATTATTTCAATAAATGCTAACTAAAAATAAATTGCATTTCTTTTGTAAACAAGGTAATATACAAATGAAAAAATAATCTTATCTTATAAACATAACTACCTTAACCAATTAATTAATTAATGTATAATTAATTAGCATTAATTTGCTTCGATTATTTATGTTTGAAATCTTCTTAATTATATGATATATTTACAAACCGAAGTTCTTTGATAATTGATCATATTTATATTGTTTTATAACAATCTAAATAAAAATAACTCTACAAATCACATAATGTGTATTACAATGCACTATTTAAACTTTTTTACAACGTCGAAAAAAATGACATTAAATGTAATTATAATTTAAAGGAAAACTATATAAGTAAATGATATATAAATTAAAATTTCTAAATTATTTTGAAAGCAGTCTATTTTCATCTAACATAAGTAAACATACATTAAAATAATTATGTTACATCCATAGTAATTCATTTATGTAATCTTGCATATTATCATACTAATGTTCAAATTTTGTTTCAAAACGGACATCATTGAATTGTTCAGTTAAACGGGATTGTAAACCATCTCATTTTGATTCTTGATATGTTAAATTACACAACGCTAGGTCGAATAGTTTAACTTACATTGCACGTTTGCCACATATTTACATCAGCAATTACTACTATTATTATTATTGCAGTTATAATCATTTCCAAGCAACGGGACTCTGAACCCAAGCTAAGCAACAAAAGCCGTACGAGATTCGTCGTAGAGGTTGACTTTAATGGCGCAGCTTTTGATCATAATAAAGCCCGACCATAAACTATGCCCACCTGTGAACCGCGATTATGTCTCCGACGATAAACCGACTCCCTACTTGCCAAATGGATTGTCTCTTTCGTACGATGATAAATATTTTATTGATTGCGCCATCAGTCACAGATTATTACTTTCATTTCTACACAAAAATTTTAATTTCGATAATGACATAATTTAAATACAACCTTCGATTCGCGGAACGAATTTGTTAACGAATATATAATGCAATTATGGAATGGAATTATAATTAATGACAATTGATTACATTTTCAATCTTCTATTAATTTATATTGAATTATTATACTTTACAAGTATAAGTAATTGAATTTTGTTAACTACAACAATAAGAAACTTTAATTTGATTTGCGATTTAAATTATTAATGATTATTTAATAAATGATTATTTACAAAAATAATTGAATTTAATATATAGAATATTTTATACAGATTGAATGTTAAATATTGCATATCTAATGTCTTTATCACAATCTTTTGTGACAAAAAATTTTATTTGGCAAATTACAAAATATGATAGAATTTTATTACCTCCTCGATAACAAGGCAATCAAAATTTATATAAAAAAAAGCTTAACAAAGGAAAGGAAATTCGAGTATAATAGAAAGATTTGAATCAATACTTTGCAATTTATCTCAGCTGTGTGAGTAATAGAAAAAACCGTTAATTCCCAGCGTCGGTTAAAATCATGTTTTTCAGAAATAAATTATTATTCTAATGGTTTGTTTAATAATATAGACAGTTTTTTATGCATTATATAATAAATATCTATTGTAATGGAATAAACAATTTCAAGTTGAATTAAAATTGTTTATTTTTTAAAAATATTTATAATATTGTTATAAATGTAATAACAAGACTAGCAATAAACTTACTCCATATAATTAAAAAATGTATCATTTTGAAAAGTACAAGGAAAAAATGTAAATATATTCATATAAGTTGATCAAAAAAATGAATAATAATGATTTAATAATTTCGCTAATTTCGTTTAATTATTTGTTAATAAATCAGTTGATTTTTTTACTGAAATATATCGAAAAAAAAATTTAGTGATTTTATATGCAAAATATACAAAATATGATGGTTTGTTAATAGCACATTTAAAATATGTATAAATAATCTATAAATAAATTGTTTCAATTTATATTTTGCATAGTTATTTTGAAACGTAAAATTTTCACTTTGTTGAATATATATAAAATAGATTTTATGATCAAAAAATATTTCGTTAATAAAATAAATATTTTTTTTAATATAAACAAACAATTTAACAATTCTAAATGAAGACAACTACCATATGTATTAATTACATATTAGTTAATTATATTAAACTGTTCACTACATTATATATATTATAAAAATTATTTACGCTAGTATAATAAAAGTTAATTGATTTAAAAAATTATTACACCACTTTCAAATGCATTCTTACCTAAGTAAAAATTTTAACAAGTAACTTATAAGGCAATCGTAAATTTTGCTATTTGTATAGTTAGGGACTTAAGTGGTGAACTTGTAAAGTCCCTCCAGGAAATGTAACGCTTTGTATTGAAAGGCACTCATCATCTAAACATTCGATTTTCTAGTTAGAAACTAGTATGTTTCTAGTCAGTATCTAAAGATTTTTTTTAATATTTTGTTAATATATATTTAACAAAAATATATTTTAATTTAAAATTTAAAAAAAATAATTCGGGATATATCCAAAATGTTTATTAAGAAATATTTCTTATTAGTAACAAACAATTTATATTATTATTTATTACTTATTACTTATTAAAGTTTTTTTTGGGTAGACAGTGTGAGGCTTAAGAACTTTCCCCTACAGTTTTCTAGAGGAAATTAACATCATTTTAGTAATATATTCTAGCATTATTAAGAAAATAACATTTGGCAACTATATATACACGAAAAGAAAAAAATTATTAAAAATTACTCATAAAATATCAATTGTGTGACAGAAGTGTTTATTAAATAAAATAAAATAATTTATAAAATTAACAAAAATAATTCACCGGACCATCACTCATATTGTTATATCTACCTCGGAAACCATAAATTAAAAAAAAATTTTCCAAGAACGTCCAAAACTTCAGCCCTGTAAAACTTTTTATTAAAATGTTAGTAATGTTTACTAAAATATTAGTAATTGTTACTAAAATGTCAGTAATTTTGACTAAAATATGTGCAATACTTATTAATTTTTAAGTATACTATAAAAATAGCACGCTATACTGTCACACATTTAATATTTTACTAGTGATTTTTAATACAATGTTTCTTTCCATGTACTTACTTAAGTTAAAAAAGAATTTAAAAAAAGTCAATGTTTTTAATGTAAAGATCAATAGTTTCCATGTATAATATAATGTTATTATTCAAATAATTAAATTTTAAACATAATAATAATGATTTTTAAAGCTTTAATGAATGTGGCATACAAAAATCTTTTAAGAAACTACAGGGAACTACTAACTTTATTATAGATTATTATATTTTGAATAATGCATATTTGTATTTATTTATACAAAATAAGATTATATTTCATAGATTCAGTTTAAACTATATATAATTAAAAATATTGACAACATATTTACAATATATATTTATTTAGACAAAAAAATATTGCAAATATATTTTTATGTTTACTAAGGAAATAAACATATTTATTAAGTTATTTGTGTAAGTTCTTTTAATTTTATGCATAATTATATTTATGTTATATGCAATTGTAACAATATAATTAAATTAAATTCTTAATAGAAAAAGTAAAATTTTCATTTTTCACTAAAGCTTGTCAATAACATTTAAGACGCATCGTAAAGTTATATATACTATTTGAATTTGATATAAATGTAAAGCCATCAAATTAAATATAATAAACTCCGTGGATTACTTATTTAATCGAAGAAGTACTATAAGAGTTCGGGACACCTTTTTACTTAAAAAGAGAAAAAGATAGATAGCAAAAGAAAAACGGAAAGATAAACCTTTTCGAAATGTGATGGAAATCTAATATACAGAGATTGGTGGTGGTAGTTAAGCTTTAGGTCCGATCGATGGATTAAGTCATCTGCAAAGACGACGTTGGTTCTTAAAAAATTTAATTCCAACCTATCTTCCGTGTTCTAGAGTGGTAACTGCATTGGTTATCTTTTGTTATTATGACGAAGTAATTGTTTTATAGTATAAATATACACTCATAAACAACTAACAAACTTGAAAATCATATCGAGATAATTGATTATTTTGTAGAAAGTTATTTAATGAAACTTGTTTGTAGAACTTATTACTTAGAAGAAGAAAATGATTGGCTTTGTGGTTTGGTAAAGATAGTTTTTTAGTTTGATAATGTACAAATATATTAACGTTAAGTTCAGATGTAAGTTTAATTAATGGAAGTAATTTGAAATAATAACGAGGCAGTTTATTTATTTGTGTTATCAATTGTTATTTTTAAACTTTCAGTACGATTTTCTTAAAAAAACGTGAGAATTATATTATGTTTGTACTTAAATTAAGTCATAGTATGAAATTGTATCAACTATGATAATAATTCGATGACCTTTTTTATAGATCCAAAGTCCATTATGTTAATTATACACCGCCAATTTGTGAATAAAAAAATGGAATATATTTTTGAATGAAATGACAGAAATTTAATAGATACATGATATTATTTTAAATCTTAGATTTTCTATATATAGCATACTTCACGCACAAATTGCAGTGGATAAAATTGAATCTATCAGGTATCTCGTGGAAAAAGTACCATTTCTGCATTAACATTCCCCTCTGTGAACTTCTCCAATAGTCGTCGAAGCCACAAATACCAACCGTGTACTAACGATCTTCTTTGACCGAGGTCGCGAGAAAACTCAAGCTTGATATGTACGTCGTGGTCTATGGGTATGGGCATCTGCTTATAAAGATCAGGTGAAAAGAAAATATAGACTAAGCTATTTCTGTCTTGCACATTGCACTTAAAACCCAGCCTTTCTTAGGCCACCAAATATTTTAACTAAAGATAATTTGTATTTTATACCCGCTTATGTAATAAAAACATATCTATTAAACTACGCCACCTTATCTTTAACTCATTAAAGTCTATATTTTTATATTACATACGAGCACCCAGTTTGTAACAATGCTTTCGTATGAACTCCCTAGTTTAATCTGTTGCTTCTTCATTCTTGTCATCATTCTTGTCATTAACATACAATCTGCAATCCTAAAACAAACAAAAACATAATTTTATCAATAGCCTCGGATGCTCTTCCTGATAATTCGAGTCGTTGGGAATTAAATTCTTTGCTTAAAGATTTTAATATTAGGTTATAATGTCTCTCTGGTAAATAAAATAATATGTCTATACTATCAACGGATATGTGTCTGACTTAAAGGTCAACAATAAAGATAAAGAAAATTATTTATAATGCGTGTTAGTTATGACGAATAAAGTAACTAGTTATATGTATAGCGATATTCTGGAGGTTAAAAATTTAAGTCTTGCTCAAGATGAGACATATCCAATACTAGTTTTGCTAATACTGAAAGGATTTGTGTTATATCAGGAAGAGCCATAATTCAGTTCTTTAGACATATCCTGATCTTACGATATAACTTCCCCCAACTTATTTAATCTTCGTCATTTATCCTAGATGTATTATTAAGCTACCTCTTCCAATATCTGAACATATATCCTCACCATATCCATACTCACATTCTGCATTCTTGCTAATTTTATTGAACTAGCTCTTCTTCTTTCCTCTCGTATGTCTATACCTTACGCTGGTCATTCTATATAACTATTACATTATATTTTCCTTGATTTTTTCCCTACTTGTTATAATGCTGGAATTGATTTTAATTGTTAGAAATAAAAAAATCTAAGATTCTGTATAAAAATTTTTCAAAAAGACAATCATCCTCTTATAAATTGAAATATCAAGGTTCAATCCATTATCAATAGTACTAAATTTAGTAATAGCGTTTCTTTGTATTAGAATATAATCCTAATCGTTTCGTAGTTAAATGAATCTGTACCAAATAATACAATTTCTATATATGATTATAAAGTTGTTCGGTGAGATATGCAGGAGGAAAGACTACGTCGGGTCTGCTTCTTTTTTCACAAATCAATACTTCTGTAAGCTGATGATCCTTGTCAGTTTTGATTGTAATAAACTACATTATAGTTAGCCTTACTTTTGCCAACACTACAATCTTAGCTAATATTGTAGTAGCTATTGTAGCTATATTGTTTATCCACCACCTCGTGTTTTACTTTAATCAGTTTTCCTCTATTCAGTAACATTTTTTATAGTGGAAAAACGGTGCCAGAGTTATCGCGATGAGTTGATGAAATGATAACGCTGGCCTGACTGTGGCTCAGGTATAAAAAAATGATTGTTTCGGTACTGGTAAATTCGGCAAAAGTTGATCTAAAGTCGATCGGCAAATTAATTAATTAATCGTTTGCCGTAAACTAATTTCATCTGGCCCATTACCGGTTTGCTGCCGGTGCCAAAGGTAAAAATACCATTTATTGTGACCTATTGACTGGATCAATATCAAAAGAAAAAAGATTGAAAAAAAATTAAGACATATGAATAATAAATTAATTCAATCACAATATTAATATTCTATAAAGAAGTACTATTTTATTATATTTATATATATATATGAATATTTTTAAAAGAATGGAAATCGTCAATATTGCTTAACTTGCCCCCCTTAGCATACCACTGCTACCGCTCCCACAATGCGCTCGAACGTATCTACTTTCTATTTTATTAATTTTTCCACAATCGAATTGTATTCGTAAAGACCTCTAGCGATTGATAGGATCATTTGATATTTGTAAATGATTGAAATCGAGCTAAACAAAGCTTTTATATTTTGTAAACTTTTTTCTTTTTATTAATTAACCATTTTTTAATTTTTATAACCAGTATGTCATCGAGTCGAAGTCGAATGTACAGACGTGCCAGTTTTGGGTAATGACTTTAGTTTAACAAATAGTGCATATGGATGAACAATACTCTGTCAATAACAGCTCAATGTCGGCAGATAAACCAATAATTATATGTTAAGTTTTACAGCTAGTACCAAAATCGGCTTTACATACATGCCAGTATTGACTTACGTTAGTTTAACAAACGCTGCCTGTTATCAACCGTAGTCAAACTGCTGCTGGCTGGACCTATGTTCAGTATAGTTTGGCTGCCGATAAAAGACCAGTACTGGGCCGTTTACACTCATCTGGCAGTTTTCACTTGGAGAACTTACGTTAACTTTTTACTTTGAACAAGTTACAGGCATTCAAATAAGAAAAACAGATTATCATGATTCCTATATAAAACAGAAACTCCTAAATCTTTGTTCCTAGATTATTGTAGGCCTATTCCAATAGTCAGTGTTTTTTATATAATATTTTATAAAGAATCCCCTGCAGAAAAGTTCTGTTGATTTTACATTAGGACAACCTTGTGGTACAACGAAATGACGTATGTTAATAACGTCAGATGTATGTTGTTAGACATATAGTGTTACTTTCATTCGTTTAATAATTTTTGATATATCTAAAGCTTTTAATCTTCTTAATAATGAATTGCTGTTTGTTAAACTCGCAATATTATGGTGAACGTTATCGATTGGGTCAGATCATATTATATAGGAAAATCTAAAGCCGTTAGAGACACTAGCGTCATTTTGTCAGAATCGCTGACAATTTATAATGGGGTTCCTCAAGAATTAATTTTAGGTCGTCAATATAATTTCATTTGTTCTCCAAGAAACTAAACACCTGTTATTTGCAAATGATCTGAAGAACTATCTGCGTGGATTGGGTTCTATGAATAACTGGTTGATCAGATTCATTAAAAGAGATTTCAATGCTATTCTAGATTGGATCGTTCGAAATCGTCTACATCTTACTTTAGGTAAAAACAAAATCATGATCTTAATTGTCGATAACAACTCCATTATATTGAATTTGATTTACTCCCGCACCGATAATGTTAAATGGTGTTGTCATCCTTCATGTTTTAACTATTAAAAAGCTCGGTATAATATGTGAGTCTACTCTTGATTGGAACCTATAAGTTTTCGAAATTTATTGTCATTGACACTATGACAATCTGAATATAGTAAATCTTTCTTAATTTTTAAATTACCTAAACAGCTTATGCTGTCTCTTATTTTTCTAATATATGATTAATGCTCTCTACTCTTTATCAACCTACACTGAAAAAAATAATCTTACAAATTTTACCAAACTACATAATAAACGTAGGAAAAATAGGCAAAAATGTAAATATTATGATAAATTACGGTTAGAAAATTCTAAAAATATGTCAAATATTACCAAATAATTGGTAAATATCATGATATTGTGTAATGTTTATTTTCATTTTTGCTCACTTTTCCTCCTTTTATTATCTAGTTTGGTAAAATTTGTAATATTATTTTTTTCAGTGTACCAACTTATGTTGAACTCCAACAATAGAAAATTTTCAATTCTTATATTCGCTAAATTTTTTGCCTACGTCAAATGATACTATTTCACCCTACATGTAGAAATTGGGTTGGTTGAGAAGAGTGAATCGGTGTCAATATTTCTTGTGTTGCTTTGCATATAATCTATTACGCAAACCCGCATGTATCTTTCTAAGTATTTGTCTGAGTGATCAACTTTGTTAGATTTATACGTCGTAGGTAACGTGAATTGATAGTCCTCCATTTTAAATCTTTTTCAATTTCGACAGCAAAACAATGGAATCGATTAATTTCAGGTATCTCCCTCCTTAAAAATTTTTAATCAAAGTCTATCTTAGTATTTCTTTTAATTGCAATGTAACAAAGAACAATTTTTTATTTAATAAACTACATTTTTTTATAATTTTGTATACTTGTTAACCATACGACTTTAACTTGAGATGTAACTCTTTGTAAATAAAAATGTATTTTGATAGATCATTTGCGTATTGGACGTAATGTGGATAATTGGATAAAAATATATCTCCGTCAATTGGAATTTAAAGTTCGATCCACATTTTCTTTAAATAATTACTATATAACTAGATACAACTAATATAATGTATTATAAAACTTTCTTATATATGTTATTTAAATGAAAAAAATGTATGCTTAATATATACTTTTAATACATTTTCTTCTTTTTAAACATATATTCATATTATATGAACAGAAAAATAATATACATTGTACTGTTAATTATTAGAATAAGACATTAATTTTAAAGAAATCAAAATGTAATATTGTTGACATCAACAATTGAAATTTATTTCGAACATTAATGTTTATAAAATTTTTTTAAATTTATTTTATTAAATTTAATTTAAGCATGAATGTCTTGATTTTAATTAAATACTGATGCAATGAAAAATATACTTTTAATGAATATTTACTATCAATTAAAAAAATCTCGTAACATTATATATACGATTTTAAATTTAAAATGCAAACTGTGATACACCCATGTTCTCTTCCAGAATTGTATTAACACGGTGGTAGTGATTATTTTTAGACTGCATAGTGCACCATTGCCATGCCATTTAATTAAATATAAATCGAATTTTTAATTCTTTACTTGGCTCATCATAATTTCTTCATTTTTCATTTTCGTTGAAGCAATTATTATTGGAAATAACTGTTTTTTAAACATTAAAATATAATACTTAAAATTCAATTTTAATTGAATATAACTGTACATTGATGACCTCTATATAAAAGAATATTCTAATTAATGAGTTGGTCATAATGAGTCATTTATTATATGTTAATATAATATATATAATTTGTATAATATAATAAAATACAATACAATACAAATACAATAAACTATAATCGTCATATTAGTTTAATGGCTACAAAATACATATTTTTTAAATGTACAATACTATATAATGCTAAACTAATATATGTTGGTATAATTATACTAATATTGTTAATTTAAAAGAACTATCTATAATGTTGATATTCTTTTAATTTTCAAAAAATATTTCATATATTTTTTTCGAAAACAAATATTATTTATTGTTGGTGTGTAATGCAATCATTTTATTATAAAACTAAAGTCAACCTTACCGCAGAACATAAAGCAGAATGATTACAATTTATGTGCAATAACAGTGAAAACGATTAAACCACGTAACAAGTTCTTGAGAGCAATCAAGCAACGCGTTCAACATGATAATTATAATTTCATTGAATCTCTAGATGAGTGCCATAAGCTTTGTCCATTCACGACTAGTCGTAAATAAGTCCACAACTGCAACCTTCGTTACTAACAGTCATAGTCTTGGATTATTCCGATTGATGTTACGCGCGGGACCATGCCATTTTAAATATTACTTTGGCAATGATTATTTCATGCCACCGCAGTCCGAAACTATATGAGATCCTTATACCAGGATTCTGATTCTGCGCAGTACGGAGTGCGGTGATCTTATTCTGAATAATTTTTTGCATTTAAATAGGATAACATACAAGCAGGATGCGATAGTCGTATACCAATAAGCAGTTTATTTTTAATATAATGTATATAACAAACTAGAATTTTATATATCATATTGTTCTCACATTATAATATTAACTTAATTTATTTTATTAAAAATATAAAAACGTGATAGATATCAATAATTTATTATTTCGGTAATAAGCTAATGCGATTACAAACCGTAATTATACTTAATAAGAAACTGCTCTATATACTTAAAGCTGTAAGTGATCCTAATAAGATGAAATTTCTCTATGTATACAAGATTTAATGCTAAACATTTACTATCTTTAATATATAGATCGTTATTTATTTATTTCATAAAAAATATTTCATAATTAGTAAAAATAGAACAATCGTTTGAAAAAAATACATTTGCAACATTATAATCAATAATTAATAAAAATACAAATAATTTAAGTATCACTAATTGAAACATAAACATATTCTACCCAAATCAATAGGTTAGATATATATATATAATTCGAAAATTAGGACGTGGTATATGAAAGAAAAACAATTTTCTGAAAAGTTTATCGATTTTTGCCAGTCTACTCATAAAGAAGCGTTAATATTATATGATCCTAGATGTTATATATGTTCTTAAAAGAACTCTTCATGTACACTGATAAAATTTAATGTAATGATGCATAATATTTACTTTATTAACATAGAACATATTTCAATATATGGCTTTATACAAAATTGAATAACTTATAGCCATTTAAATATAAGAAATAATTATTTGAAGTGAAAAATTCCAATTTACTTAAATAATTTATAAATATAATATCATATAATTTATTGTTATAGAGTAAAGATGGAATTTAATATATATTTATTAATTTAAAAATATTTATTTTATTAATTAATATAGAATTATGAATTTTTATTTTAAATACACTATTTATTTCTAATTCTTGTTGCAGAGAAAAAAAAATTTGAGGGCTTTAAAAAATACCCTAAATCGCCCTACTTGGGCCCCTAATTACGAGTGTACAAAAACTACATTTGCCAAAACTTGAGCGGAAGTCAATCTTCCGCTAAATATACGGGGAACATGGTTTATTTAATGAAATGCTCTTCCCCCTCTATACATTTAAAAATCTAACAAAACTTACGTACGGGAATCACAGGAGCCTCGGTATCATAATTTATAGATGTGCGCTCAAATGCAACATTCAGCAGTCTGTGTATATGGAGACTATCCCCCAATGCTACAAGCTATTCCAATTTAACATTTTGTAAATGGAAAACAAGATACCTTTCTGTCATTTTCTGTTACATTATTCGTATATAAACATATATATATATATATTTAAACGCGTATTTTAAATATATATTCATTAGTTATTTTTCTTAGAGTTTTCATATATAATATACAACTTATTTACGAAAATCATTCGATTCATCAATTCAACAACTTCTTATTGTCATTGTCTGTATTATATAAAATAATAAGATTAAATAAAAATCGCGATTGTTCGAATATTTGGATAATATTTTTTTATATTTACAAAAAAAATATTATATTTTACAAACTTACGTGGATAAAACGAATTCAAAAATACATAATAAGTGTTGTTGCGTAATTTTGTAGAAACTGACAATTTTTTACATACTTATATATATACATGTATACACATATATATGTGCATCATTTGAATATAAGTTCTTTTAATTTCTATCTCGTGTGTTCAAATTTACATTTCAGTCACGTCTTTTTCAAATGGGTTATTAGTCAAAAAGTATTAGATTCGTAATCATAGTACTATCACTATAATCTCTTCCAATGGAAGATTGATTAAAATATAATACGCTTAAATATAATTTATACCTTTAAATTTATTGGAGTATTATCAAATTATATAACAGTATTCATTTTTAATTATTAACTTTATCGATTACGAAAATATAATATTATAAATAAATTAATATATAATTATATTTCGAATAAAGTAAATACATTTGTAATACGAATAAAATTTTGAATTTATTGAAAAAACATTTAATTCGTCTTTACTTTGGAACATCAAAGCATTTTAAAATTTAAATAGTTTAGAGTTAACATTAGAAAAGTAAATATTAATTAATTATGCAATTTATCAATTGATATTTATAAATCTATTTTATTAATTAATTATTAAAATATTTCCGTTGAATGTTCATTCATTAAAGAATAAAACAACTAAATTTAATATTTTTAATAGTAACTTTAATATTAAATTTTTTATAGCTTTTCTTTAAATAGAAAACATGACATTGTAGTTTGAATAAAAAAATATTATTAGAAATCTGTTTTGTATGTAATGTATATGTCAATATTATTATTTGTCAATATTGAATAACGCTATTTATGTTATTAAACAAATATGTCAAAAATTGTAATTTAGAATATGATATTCTCGTTTTAAGTAACTCGATGACGAAGCACATTTTTTCGTGTTAATTAAAACGTCCAACCACTATAAAAAATTGCGATCCAGTTATTGATACGTTGCTGTATAAAATAAACGATTTTTCTTTCAAATGTGATTTGTTATTTCAAGAACTAAACTTTATTTGTAATTTTAATGTAGAAGAAACGAAAACATTGACTTTTAAATTTTTAATCAAAAACAATTAATAAAAAGCTTTAGTTAACTGTTTCAAGACTTTTAATTATAAAACAGTTATAATTAATGTCGTATTTTATCATAATTATTTGCCGTAAAATTAGCATAGTATACTCCATCAATGAAATCATATAACTATGTAAATATATCAGTACAAAGTTACATTGTAAAAGTCTTATAATTGAAATTGTAAACAATCTGAATTACTGAATTAATTTTATTCAACTGGTTTAACCAACCATAGAAGCATCCAATTGATATACTTAAAAGTGCAATATATAATTTTCTAAATACACAAAATAATAAATAAAAGTTTAAATATTTTGTACTCAATTAAATTATCATTTTATTTATAATGTGTTTATACTTCAAATTTAAGTATAAATTTTCAATTTTAAATATATATACATACTAGTATATATAAACACATAATGCCTACAAATTCAGAAGTGTGATACTTCAAATAAAGATTTTTGAAGAACAAGTTGTGATGAATTATATACTTATTAAATGTACATAAAATAAATAAAAAATTTTATTGTAAAAAGAGAATTTCTCCTTTTAACTGTTTTCAGTTTCTTTTAGAAAAATCGACCATTATCATGGTTAACATAAAGATAGGAGCAAAATAAAATAAGAAAATAACATAAGTTTATTTTTTTATTTAAATATTAAATTGTTGATATCATTGACTCAAAAATAACACGCTAAAATATATGTTACTGCTTATAAAAACTAAGAGAAAGAAAAGAGTTTCAGAAATAATATTTTTTTTGTAAAGAAGTTTTTTTTCCGTATTAAATAGAATTTTAATTTTAGAACCTAATTCGCTAATCAATGGAATCATTATTGTCCCCTGATTTTTGATAGACAACAATAACTATAGCAACAAGCAATAATTTTGTGAATAATATTATAGTTTACTAAAAATTGAACAATTATAGTATCGAAGTTAAAAAATACTTTAAAATAAACTCTTTGTGGGAAATTCCCAGTATAATCGCGTGCTATGATTTCCAACTTTGATTGCCCATTGAAAATCAATTAAAAGTGATTTTATCCGTTGGAAAATTCAGTCTCACAGATTGTAAATTGTAATACTGCCATATATACTATTAGTTCACTCCATTTATTTAAAAATTTTAGAATTTTAAAAACAGATTTAAAACGAACACATAAAATATAATCTCATTAAATAGACAAACAAAATAGATCTACTCCATGTGATATTTTTTAATTTGTTTTAGAACATTATAATTTTACATCAAACATATTATTTTTAAGAGTGTATGCTTCCACTGTATTGACAACGGACTTATTGCTAATATTGGCCATCCTTACTAGTTTTAACTAGATCAGTATTGGTATAATATAAAATCTCACCGTACTGGAAAATAACATCGATATTTGTACGACTCATTAGTTAGATAGTACGTATTTAGTATCAGTTTTATATAACTAAAAAAAAATTAATTTAAAAAAAATGCACACTAAGAAAAATTTTCTATTAAAAATTACTGTGCCAAAATAATATTCTGATGCGATGTTTGTTAAATATAAAAATTACCTCTCAATATCGTAAACATTGTTTCAATTTTCTCTTATAATTTTACTGTGTGTTTTAACGGTAATCATTCTTTGTTCACAAACATCGCTTCGAAGTACTATTTTGGCACACAGCAATTTTTTTCTCAGTGGAGTACCTCATAAAACACAACATATATAATATTAATACCTTCGATAAAGTAATTAGCATTATAAATCATTCAATTATAATAAATTACCTCTATCTAAGTAAAATGGGTACTGCCAACGCTATTTAAGGAGGTTCTGTAAGTCAATTATAACGGCGAGGTTAGTGCTTTTTATTACAGTAATACAAAATAAATTACATATAACTTGTAAATACTTCATACCATTTTTTTGATAATGGAAGATTATTTTTATATACAAATATTTCAAATCAAATTTTTAGTGTGATAACACAACTCGTTTCTTTGTCATCTTGCAAACAAATTGTGTTCCCACATTAACAATTTAATATAAACATTTATATGTTTATTATAGAACTAAATTATTTCAAAATGAAATAATCGTCGAAACGAATATATAATATTAATTATTACAATTAACTAAAATATATTAACATCTCCAATATCTGTTAAAATTACTTTCAGGGCCATCTCATCTTCTCTAAACATAAATCAAGTCGTTGTCATCATTAAAACATATATCGATAATCGGCACTGAATGCTGGACCATAAGTCTTCTTTAATACAGTGGATTTGCCAAGATTTGCATATAATAATGTGCTAACTTGGGTCAGCATAAAATTGATACGGGGCCTTACGTCATTTAACTCGAAATTTTATAACCATCACGTAATTTATTGTATTTATAGTTATATAAATGATTCATAATCATTGAATTATAGCATAATGCTTAATGTGAAAATGTTATAAGCAAGACGAAGATATGGTAACACTGTTAGATATGAATTTGGATTTTGTATCCTTCAACTGCAATTGTCTTTTTGTACTGAAAACAATATATCGGAACAGCATTGGTTTAATACAGGTGCCAGAAATGATTCAATATATGGTATAACAACAGCTTCTAGTATATTCATATATTCCTGTATTTTACATTGGTTCACTGTTAGATGGCCGTAATATGACTGCCATGGCTGAATAATTTTTGTCTCGTTTCTATAACTCCAACAATTTCTGAATATGTAATGTTTTGACTTCAATTATCTAGTGTTCAATAATAATTATAATTTATTTATTAATATTACTATATAGATATTTGTGTTTCTTTTGTATTATACTATTTATAATATTTTATAATATTGAAATATAATTAAATAAAATTATTAAATTAATTCAAAATTCTTGACACGTCCCGTATTTTTACCTTAAAACGAATAATCAATTTTATCTGGTCTATCAATATATTTATTGAAACAATTATTTAATAGTATTTACACTGTTAAAAATAATAGTATCAATTTATTCAAAATAATAATAACACGTAACAATATATGTCTGTGTTCGGAAATTGATTGAAAAATTACACCAATGATTTATTAAGAAAGCCACAATATATTAAATATTATTCATATATAATATATACAATACATTAAAAAACTATTAAAATATTTATATTTTATAAATTCTGACTTAAATAAATTAAATTTAGTAATTGAATTTCATCTGTAACACTTACACATGTATATAACTTTAATATACGGAGTGTAAAACAAAGTTGTTTCGTTACACTGATTTCATATTGCATTATTTGTAAACAATTTCTTTTTTAGCAAAAGGAGAATACTGTCATTTTAATACTAACAATTTAGGTTAATTGAATTTAGTATATTTTAAATTATTTTTTAAATTTTAATACATTATTATTTTAAGACGTATATATATATTGATATAATATGTTTAATTTTGTTTGTACAAAACAAATCTTGAACGTAATAACTTACATAATCATATATAATATTGATTATTATTATTAACAACATTTCATATTAATCATTTATTCATTACAATATGTTAGGAATAAACCATTTTCAACAACAAAGAATCCCTTACGCGCTATCTTTTATAAAAGAAACTAAAATAAATCTTGAAAAGCTTTTCTGTTGTAAAAATTAATAGAACTATCAGTTGGCCGTTTGTTATCATATTTTATCTTTATAACAAAAATAAAACAATCGGGACACGTAAAGGTATAGTTGAAAAATGAAAATAACGGTTTTAACCTGAACTTTCGCCAAAGACTTTTATCGGTTCGTCATCAGGACGTGCGTTATCACGAAGTAAATTATTAAGGTGGCCGAAAAGCGGAAGCCAAATATCGGCGACCATAACGTGCTGAAACCAACTGATAAAGTGCGCGAGGCAAGCTTCGCGCTGTTCTTTGCCCGAGAACCGTTCTTCAATGTCTAGATTCCGGACCTCCTTTAATCTCAGAGTTAGACTTAGCGTCAAGAAATTTACTTAGATGTTCGAAACTCGTGTCTTTGCGCACTTAAGCTCTTGGATTAATGGCCCTACAAAATCGCGGCTAATTCGCAACTTTTGCATTTACCGAAATCTCACTATGAATTCATTTAGTCTCTGTAATATATTTTGCATAATGAATATTATTTAATCCATTCGATCAAGGTTAAGGCTAACGCGTCATTGCAGAATAGAAAAATATTCTCGTTCTGTGATTTTGTTTATTTTCACTTTTTACAGTAAAACTATATACAAATGTTTGTATTCGAAACTATAATACAATTAACGTCGAGGTTTTTAATATTGCAATGATTATCATATTTTGATATATTCAAATTTTTCTGAGCATTATTAGAAATGTATATATACAGAAATAAAAGTTTGTCCGAAAATGACAAATCCAGACAAAAATAATAATAATATAAAGACAGACACACACAACAAGTATTAGTTGTATAGTTGACAAAATGTTTGTAAAATATAAATCAATTGATATAATCATAATTATGACTATTTCTCTATGCTCTCGTTGTCTATTCTTGACAATGTATACGTTTTACAACCCTATAACATCAAATTGTAATATATAATAAATAATAAACTGAAAATGTCATTACATATTTATTTTAAGTAAAATTCAAAACTGAAAATAAATTCTGAACTTTTGACAATTTTTTCTAATAAAAATAGTGTCATCCTAATGACACTGTTTGTTCATTCTAGACGATAAGTTTGTTTGAATTACACTTTATATTATTTAATATACACAATATGTACTTGACGAATGATGTATGTCTGTTTTAAACAATTTTTTTCCGTGATATAAAATATAAGTATATATTTTCTAAACATACGTATAAACGTATAATTTTGATTAATTTATGAGCCAATTTATTATTGCTTTAGTTCTACTGATTATTAATAATACTGTGTACTATTTAGCGCAGTGTATATGTTTGTATTTATAATATTAAATGAATTTCCTCTTAATAAGATACAGAGAAATAAAATATTCAGTTATTCTCAAAAAACAGATATATTTAATTATTTATCTAGTACATTTTATCAGAATGCATAATATATGTATATTTTCGGTATCAGTCTTTACTCTTGAATAGTTTTGTAGGTTAAATTATTTACATCGTTAAATGAGCATGATCAGTAATATTGAATTGCGGAACAAGCAGTAGTATCATCATAAATAATAAAATAATCTTAATTAAATTTTCATTTGATTTAATATTAATTACAAAATATTTGATGTTAATAAGTGGATAATATATTATATTTAACAGTCGATGATAACATATTATATTTATAATTGGTTATGTTCAGAAAAAATCATTTTAAACGATTTCTAACAAATTATTTTATTTATATCTTGAATCCATTATCGATTGGAATATAAATTGATAAATTATGGTTAAGGATTATAATGTATATAAACATATTTATAGAAGTTTTTTAATTATATTTTATATACGTATGCATACTTTAATTTAAACGTTGTTGATTTAACAGTAACCTATATAAGCTTCAAAGTAGAAATGTGCAGTATCAATTATATTAATAGAAACTTAAATACTAGAAACTATTATTATTCTTAATTTAAATTTCATTCGTTCATTTAAAAATGAAGGATTTGCGAATTAAGTGTTTCAGCAAATAATAACTATGAACAAATTAATATCATCATAATAAATTCCTACCAGTATATATAAAAATTGAATTAAAATGATTAATCTTAGTCAAATAATTAATGTGCAAATTCATCAACCTATGGTCCGATGCGTGCTCGAGATTTACATTCTAATTGAAGTTAACGATCTTTACGAATAAGTTAAGATGAGAAGTTGGATCAACTAATATACTCACTTAGATTAGTATATTGTCAGATGTTTTAAATTTTGACGATAGCTAAATTCGAAGAATGAAAGCAATTAAACAATTGTAATGAAATTAAAGATTTATTTATTAATAATACAATAAATATATTTTTTATAATGATTTATATATAATGAATATAATAACTTATTTATAATATATATTATACAATGAATGATAATTATAATATTCAGACAACGGTGTTTGGTTTTATACATGATTTTACAATTTATACAAAATCAATCGTCAATGAACCAACATATGACATCTGATCGATATGGGATCAACTTTATTTTTAATCAAAATATTTGATCACCCATGTTTTTATTCTACGTTGTGTCAACATTAGAACTAAGTCAGGTGTCAATGTTAGTAGTTGTTTACTTTTGAATAATTATATTTGCTACGAATTTATTAGTTGGGACAACCTCGAAACAACGTCGTGAAACAGTTGTTGGTTAACGTACGTATATAATGTTAAAGTGGACCAAAGTCCGAACAGATGTTAAAACCAATTCTGGTACGACACTGGTAATTGATGGTCAATATTCATTTCATAGTTAATATCGCTGATACAACACTTTTTCGATATTAACAAGATGTATTACAATACAATATTTAGTAGTTATAGTATATATATTAAATATTCTCATATTTGGTAATTATATTAATATTAAATTTATCATAAATTCCATACTAAATATCGTTTTTATATATACACAAATGAAATGGAAATACGATAAACCAATAAATAAACATTTGCTCATACATTCTTTAGTATTAGAAATTTATACTCTCATAAAATGACACCAATCAGAACATGGAAGTATCAAAACAAAATTATAATAATATATTTTATAAAATTATATATTTAATCATAACCTATTTTCAATCACTTTGATAATAGACAAGGAATACTTAATACCATGATTAGTCACAATTACTTTATTGTATTAACATTACTATATACATTTGAACATTATAAGGTATTGAAATATTTTATAACAATTGTGAAGTTTTTTTTACATATACCTATATATATATTACATAATTAAAATTATTTTATATACGTGACGATCACTGAAATTTGTATTTGTAAATATATAAATAAAAGCTCTAATAAATATTATCCGTAAAAAAATCGTTAATTATTTTTGATAAAATTCATATTACGTACCTTATAATTTAATGTAACAGATTTAAATTGTATTCATTAAAATTTATAATATTTTAAAATAATTTATTCTAAGGATAAATTTAACTGCAAAATAACAATAGCATTTTATTATTTATACATGTCTATATATTCAATTATAATTTGCATTAACGTTGACGTAATTTTAAGAATTTACTCAACTACACTGAGAAAAATGAAACATGAAAAATTACTGTTTACAATACTAATTTAGGGCCATATGATACAAATCGTCAAAATATACTGTTTTTAACAGTAATGTATTATGATACTTTAGTAATTATCTATGTAAATAACTTGATTTTTTTCTGTTAAAAACAATAATTTTTGACGTTTTGTATCATATGGCCCCAAATTAGTATTATAAACAGTAGATTTTCATGTTTCATTTTTCTTAGAGTATATATATAGCTCATACGGTAGAAGTAAGTAGGGAAGCTTATGTTTTGCATATGTATATGGTGAACTACTGCATACTTTTAAAATTTTGTTTATTTTCCTATGACAATACGAATAGAACAATATTATTTACGAAGTATGAT